>JTDE01001935.1:105979-122475 GCA_014338405.1 Paragonimus skrjabini miyazakii | reverse complement strand
GTATAACAAAGAGTCTCATAAGCTGCCAAGATTGGACGAAGGGGATACCATTTGGATTCAGCCGTTCGGTATTGGCTCAGACAGATGGGCCCCAGGAGTCACGCAAGGACGAGACGGTGAGCGTTCTTATGTGGTACGCACAAATCACGGAACATCAAAGAGAAACAGAGTGTACCTACGGAAACAGGAAACGACGAACACAAGTTCCGGAGCAGCTGACCCCAGTACTATATCAGACAACGAGTTCGTTCTCCGAAACCGAAAAATACGGAAGACTTTATAGAGGGAAGGATGTGGTGGGGTGCAGCCAATCGTGTACGCCATATCTGCATTGGCCAATCAGATTGTTCGACATTGACCTATATATATAGTACCCATAACGGACTAGATGAGACGTTGTGTGTGGTGTAGTAAATACACATCTTGCTCTGAACCTGACTTGTTCTAAAGGACCAGCAATAAAACGACTTACACTGATATAGATGTGTTTATTTTACCGGGGATATATACCCTGTTTCTGTCGCATCTCTTCTGTCAAGCATCTCAGCGTGTTCCCGCTTCTGTAGCCCATGGGCGCTTGTTGTTAAAATCCGGTCAAAAAGCCTGTTACCGCAAGCCTGCCGTGGATATTGCTATCTCTCTTTGATGGTCTCGCTTCTGCCCCATTGTGCCAGTATGATCTACTCACTGTGGATTACCCTTAAGATGCTAAACAATACCAGAGTAACAGCTTGAGAGGGCTTAACCTGATAGTGAGCTACGGTAGTGATGCCTGAACACACGAGGGTTTTATCAGGACATGTTGGAGTAAGAAAGGTGTAGACGGTTACTGTTCGTAATGCAGGCCAGGCTTTATCAGACGCTGTCATTGAACGAGTAACCACAAAGAGATACTTCAACAAGACCAAATTAACAATGCAATATACAGCAGGTTAATTTTTCTGTAACCAAAGGGAGTGTTGTTTAATGAACCGAATGTGTGAGGACTGACGCCATTCACCCCATAGCTGTTTTGCGATGGTTACGTCCACGAAGATTGGGATTTACAAAGGTGTGAATATCTCTATCCGATGACCGATAACAGAGCTGAACTGGTTTTCAGTTGAATGTAGGTATGAAATTACATTTCGGAAGACATGAAAATCATTTCACCATCCGATGCTCACAGTCATAGTTAGGTAGACCTTCCATTAATTGAGTGGTAGCCACTCAGTGAATAAGGCGTCAGTCAACCAGTAATAACGATTATTGAGCAGTTACAGATAATAGTTAATAAAAATTCAGTCTCACACTTTATTATGTCCTTTATATTCAAGTAAACTGGCGGTCATCTCTTTTCCAAAACAGTTACTAAGCTTAAATTTAGATATTAGTGTGTCTACCCTGGAGACGGTTAGGCGGTCTGGAGATTATTAATAAGCGAATGCGGTTGAGATACTGGAAGTGGAAGTTCGGTCCTGACCAGTCTAATGTCAAGGGTATTCTAGAACTTATGATCGCTGAACATACTCGATCGCTACAGTGTGGCTTCCGATAGTGGCAAGCAGCGAAACTCGGGTCTAATGGTTCTTTTCTAAGGCAGCTGCTGAAACCTTTATCTGAATTCAGCAATTACACTCACAATGAAGTGATGTTCAAGTTGTGTGATAATAATCTTACTTAGCTTAGCGAATTTACAGTGAGGCTATATTGACTAGTATTTGTGGTAGGCTGATTAGTTGAGTGCCAAAATTTTTCAAGCTTATGCACTCAGTCTATTTTGGTGTGATTGCAACACACATCCAACCATAAGACTAAAAATGCGCAAACAAATGAGACAAATAATTTAGACTTGTGGCACAGTTCCGACAATCAACACAGTTGTTAAACTGTCTAACAATTTAAGTCAGTACTCAAGGTTGTGTATCCAGCGTGATCTCTCATTCAAACGTGGTGTTCACATAACGCTGGGTGTCAGGCCTTTGTAGTAAATTTAGAGAATCTCACTCACGAATCTGTTCACCCTGAACTTTCCTATATCATTATTTCAAGTTGAACATCACTCACAGTTGATCGCAGCTTTCGAATACTCATAGACTTTCCAGTCGGCCTCTTTCGAAAAGAAGCACTAAACTTGAGTTTCGCTCTCATTAAAGCTCGTCAGTAGTGTATATCCTGGCCACGCTGTTCATGAGGCAACCGTGTTTACCACTAGGGTGAGTCAGAAAAACGGTCAATAGTGGGTATAGACGGCGTGTTTGTTATCAGTTACGCAATCACTGTTCCTATTCGTGGGTTTGGTTGATTGTGGGCCAAGGGAGGTTAAGTGTCCGCACGAACTTCGTTTGAGCACAGAGGTCAGGGTTACGTAATCGGATACTAATGACCTCGGCAACGGTCAACATTCGGAATCTCACCATCTTTGATCGATTCCTTAGTACACGGTAAACAGTCTGAAAAGCGTCCTTCTTACTGACAGAATGATTAGAGTCAGTCAAATGAGCAACAATCACACTTGAAACAGTTTTAACCACACCACTATTTGACCACGCAGGATGATGTTCACGCACTCTGCCAGACAATCGCCTTGTCGTACGACCAATGTATGATGCTCGACACGCACAAACAAATGAGTACACACAACAGCTGGTTGTAGAACATGGAAGTTTGTCTTTGAGTTGTGACATGATAATGGGTGTTGAACGGAAACTCACGCACAATTGAGCAGCAAGGTAGGTTGTTTCGACTGACTTTTTGAGCTTTCTTGAGATAACTTTGCTCATGGGATCACCCTTGAAGAGAAGACTGATAAACGTAAGTTTCTTATTCACATAAGGTGACTTAAGTTTTGACTCTACAACCTGCATCGCCTTTTGAATGAAACGCATTGGGCAACCATTCTGCATGAATACTACTTGTAGAAAGTCTAGCTCAGCTTGCAAAATGTCAGGGGTGCAGATCTTCAGCACCCTACCCGTCAGACGTCGTATGAGGTTTCGCTTTTGAATTAGCGGAACGAAACTGTCAAATTGAATGTACTGGACACTCCAAGTTTGTTTTCTGTACACATTCCGTTGGATTAAACCATCCTCTCTTCTTACTATGCCAACAATCAAAACAGTAATTTAGCTGTTGTTTTCAAGTTGAACATCACTCACAATTGATCGCAGCTGTCGCATTTCCATACACATTCCAGTCGGCCTCTTTCGAAAAGAAGCAATAGACTCGAGTTTCGCTCTCATCAAAGCTCGTCAGTAGTGAATATCATCGCCACTGCCGGGACTTGAACCACGGACATTCAGTTCATGAGGCAACCGTGTTTACCACTGCGCCATTGACCTCACGTTAGGCACGACCGAATTAACGTATGTGAACGCTCAACCACTTTCGCTTGTGAGTAATGATTGGCTGTTGCTGTCTGACTCCATAACTTCTATTGACCGTTTTTCTGACTCACTCTAGTTACTATTTTTCATATTTATTTTGTTTTTATTAGCCTGATGATCAAACACAGAAAACAAGTCTTGTTCGCTACTTTGTTGTTCTTATGACATTAGTGAGTATTTTCGAACGAATATTCATTTATCAGAACGATTTAAAACAATCTGTTCTTATTTTTCTTTGTGGCGTAAGGTTGACTGGTGTACATAATGGTGCAAGCTGTAAGGTCATCCGATTTTTAAAGTTTCCTTCCTTACTGGAAAATCAAAGAAACCCATATGACGAGTCAGACTATACGAATTTAGTATGTCGACCAAGAAAGTGATGAAATTCACCTTGATAAAACCTTGAAATCACAGACTAGTATTCTTTCTGAACGTGACAGTTACATATACTTCGTTCGTTTACTTTATAAACCTCAATGCTATGTCTGGGTGCATGCGGCAGAGAAATGAAAAAATGTCGAGCCTAGGATATTCCATTATCCTCTTAGGACCCATTTCCTTTCAACTATGGAGATGTCGTAGATCCCAGAATCTTTGTACATTCATCGAGAAAGTATACCTCATAGATTTTTGATCGGGTTTAGATCACGACAACAGGCAAGTCAGCCTAATACATGTGATCCGTGAACAACCATCCATATTATCATTGTTGGTGACGCACATATTGATACATTGTTAAGTTGTCAAATTTAGTTTGCTAGCTCACGGGGAAAAGAAAATCAGTGATGAAAATCCTTTCTTTGCATTATCCGGAACATGCCCTTTTTGCGCATCACCAACTCATGCATGTCCATCAAGTATAGTCACTTGTAGTGACTAATAAGATCGGACGAAATGTCTCTGCACAGTGCATCTAACGTTACCTTACTAACGTGCTGTCAAGTCACGTCAGTTGATACAAATGTGCACTGTGTTACCACTGATCACTTCTCATTGGTCTTCTTATTAAGGCGTAAACCTGAAGGTCATATTGGTTGCCCTTCTAAACATCAAGGTCACTCGGCTTGATGTTTGATCATAACTGAAGCACTCCAACCGAGAAGACATTGAGAGCTGTTTCTGTGAGTACTGTAAACAAAGGTCGATTTAAAGTGAACACTGCTGTTATTCGACCCCAACCTTTGTATTCAAAGACGTTTAAAAGCCAGTTCTTTTCGAGCCGAAATGGCAGGTTTGAGTTCCACGCTTGTCAGAACTCGTCACTAATGAAGATTCTTGCCACAACAAGGAGTTGAACTCCATTCCACGTTTTCATAAGCTAACAAATTTGATCATTGTTTCAATGACCTCAAATGTGACGCGACCGGGTTATCATATTTAAACGCTCAGCTACAATTAATTGTAAGTCGTCAGTTTCATAAGCGTAGCTAATGAGGTGTGAACAAAGTGTTACGTATCTCAATACAAAAGAGGATAAATCAGAAGATTCAGGTTGTGAGTCGACTCTTCCGTTTGGTGTCTTTTCACGAATCCCAAAATATGTGAACGAAAAGAGATTTTCGATCGAAAAGCTTGTAGTCAAATCAGGCGAGTGAACACTTCACACCTCAAGCGACTAGAGAACGCAATATGGTTTTTTCAATAATCTTCCGCGTTCTCCAACCAACTGTTCGCTTACTGCCATCTATGAAAGTGCCTGTCAACCGAAGTAAAGGGAAATGGTAACGGTATCCCTAGTTCTCGATCCTCTGTTCTTACTGCGTCAACACTAGCCCCAGACAGGAGCGGTGTTCTTTCTTGTGTTATCATTCAGTCCGGTGTGCGCAATCCATACCAGGCATATTCAATCACGGACACATCAACATTACAGCCCATTCGTGACTCTTAAGACGATTGATTGACGTTTGTCCTTCAACAGTCCAGTTTTCGTTTCCACAATGCTACCGGCCACGTTTCTAAAGGACGGACCAATTCTAGAAGGTCTATCGAAAACCTAAGTGCCGTTTGTGAGAGGTAGACTAAACTGTTTGGAATAACGGTATTAACTCCATCTGTAGGTATACCGTCAATTCTTACACATGCGGTTAGTACTGAAAATCTGAGAGCAGTTTACTTTCAGTGCTGACACACGAAACAGTTATCTTTTTCGTTCCGGGAGATGTGCTCGAAATTCGTACTGAAACCGGTCAACAGTGCCACCGGTCACAGTCTTTTTCTGCCTAGCGAGACTACTTTCAGGATTCAACAGTAGGAAATAATGTATGTCCTTGTTCAGAGTCTGATATTTCCTAAACGTTCACACATTTCGGTTTTGAGAGATATTTAGTTTGGAGCATTCCGTATCACTACATGCTTTGATTACAACCTAGTGATAATGAAATCTCTACCGGCTGGTTTGAGTGATGCGCCGAAAACGCTGACGGGATAAGAGTCCGGCTTGTTAAGTTGGAGGTTGACAACAGTCGGATCTTTCTGAAACGCTGTGTATTGTCTTAGGACCAGTGAGATGGGGTACTCAATGCAACATAATGGAAGTGAAAGCTTTTCGTAAACGTTCATCACTTTCTTGATTTGATGCAGTTTATCCATGCTCAAGTGTTTACATTATTCGGGACAAGGTGTCTAGTCAAGCAATGAGATAGTAGACATGGCAGGTTAGTGTGAAATTTGATTGGTGGAATTATAAACGGTGTTCTACAAATTTGATCTAGAGGATCGATGTTGAGGATCGAACGTGCTCACGTAACAATTCAGTGAGCCGAGGGTGAAAGACGAGCCTTTTATCATGTCAGGTGTGATTCGAGCCAGTTGATACTAATTGTTCCTGACCATCTGTTTATCCGAGCCTTGTGCAGGTTGAGTTCGGTTACCCACCACTCTCCACATTTGCTCAGAGGCGTTCACTTGTTCCTTATAGGTGGAAACCTTTTGATTCCACCTGTTGCGTCTGATTGAATAGGAACAATCGGTGCCTGCAAAAAAATGAACTACCTATTCACAACGAATTTGTTTTGAATAAACGCAGTTTCCTGTAAAGCGGCTTAAGTTCACGTACACTACCGCATTACAACACTAATATAACCGGTCATTTCGAACTGACAGTGCTGATGAGGAATGTTCTTACAGAAAACCTTGTTAAATCAATCAACTGAAGGTAAAATCCAGAAAATCTAATTCATTCCCTACGTTCAAGCACACAACAGTACGCACATGGATTGAATCAACACCACTTTGCAATGTGCGAATATCCATAAGCTCGTTGAATTGCTCATCCTCTAATCTCTACACTCATATTCTTTCATTTAATTTCATGCTTTGGAATTGGGATGCATCAATCCGCCTTTCAAATTTTACCCGATCACCAGACGTTGGTTTTCTGACGGCTAGCATATTGATGGAACTGTACTTAGTCGAGTGAGCTGGTGAGTGTATGATTAAGCCGTGGTCGGCAGGTAAAAATAGAATTAACAGTAACAAACTGTTATCGACCGAACACAGTACACTGCTCCTTTCAATCTTGGCGAGTGAATATACAGCAAGATCACACGTAAAGTGCACTGATTCGCGAGTTATATTTGCGTTCCTATTTGTGTGAGGTCCAAATTAGCCAACTTATGCTAATTGCCTACGCCCATTTCCTTTGTTCCAGAGTGCATTAACCTTGTTCAGGAGTAAATTGTTTTTATGCATATGTAGTATGGAATATCCACTCAACTCGAGTGAAATAATCAATGTATTATTGCTACTTGTTGTTTCCATTATTGTTTCAGTGACCATCGTATGCGTTGTTCCTGTCTAACACCCGTCGTTCACTCTGTTACTATTTAACATTAGAAATTAGCTCTGACAGTGGCTTATCGAGTTCGCTATATTTTCATGTTGTCCCGTAGACCAACCAACAGAAATCAGACGGTTGACGTACAATTGAACTATGGAAAATGAACCGATAAAACGTGACTTCCTCTTTTACAGTCGGACGGACAGATACACATTTAGAGAACTTATGGTGAACGAATCGATTATGATGTCAGCATCCTGCGTACAATATGAGACAATGGTGATAATTTCATGTATGGAATGTTATCTGGTCAAATGGATGGAGTAAGTATGCCTCTGTGGATCAAACAGTCAACTTCAAGGGTTGGAGCTAAAAAAGAGCTCTCTTCCATAGTTACTTACCAGAATGGCTAGATATTTTAAGATGATGCTGTTTACTGCATTTAGCGCAATCGTGTAAGAGCGCCAAAGTCATTACACATTAGTGACAGTCTGTCTTCACCAGCCTGATCATCTGATTTCCATCTCAGAGACCATTGTCGAAATTGGTTTAACAGAGTGAATCCGAAAAAATCCAGAACTGCAGATGTTTTCACAACCAAATAAGATAACGTCAAGGTTATGAAGCCAACCGAGACCAAAACCTGTCGGGAAGTGCTGCACAGAAGTGGATAAACTTAGTACAAATAAACAATCGTGAAACGATAGCAGCAAATTTTTACTGTTTGCATTGCTCAATTTTTGCTCAACTGTTTGGGGTGCCAAAAATTTAACGCCCTACAAGGCGAAGCTTTGGAGAAAAGCAGTCCTGTGAGACAATCACTGGTATTAATCAGAAGTCACACTAGTGACCAAAAATTGGACAATTGCAATGAGTCGGGAGTGAGAATCGCTCAATATACACCGCTGTCTCACCCCATTTGAGCAATAAAGACTCACTGCGTCCATTTGACTGTAGTTCTCAGGTTGTGCAAAAGTCTTTCTAGGTATTTGGATGTTTAACAAAACAACCTTTCCCCGTAACATATTTGAACAGAGAAGTCAGAAAACAGTTTCTGACTTCTTTGTTCAAATTTTGATGTTTGCTCAAGTTGACATTTAGATTGCAAACACCTAATTACTGACTGAAATGAAATTCTCAGTACACCTTCCTAAAGATTTTGCTTCTGGTAGTTTTCTTCGTTTTAAACTTTGGAAACACCTGTAAACGTCTGACGATATTTGAAGTCATTGAGAACAATTTTGGTTTCAGCGAACAGAACTGTTTTTCGATAAATTCTCATCTTATGCCAGTACAATTATATATCAAATCAAGAAACTGTAAGAAAAATTATTGATCAAAAATAGTACGAGGGTAAAGCGATTGGGTAAAACACAAACACGACTTCGTTGTGGTTATGATCACAAAGCAGGTAGGTTTTAGGAAGTCAGTGTCAATTGGGGTGAGTTGGGGGGAGGACGGGATCAAATTGTCGCGGGGATTTTCAATTATTTGAATAGTTGAAGTATCCCTCAGAAGGTTGTTTAACGAATTCCTTCTCCAACTACTAATTACCCTCCACTGATGGACACTTCATTAAATTGATCTTGTACATCTTTCAGTTTTCACGTTTCGGAGGTTTATCTATCAATAGCTTAGTGATTATAACGGAGGTATAGAGATGTACTCACATCGAGTCTCTGTCAGCGTACTCTGTGGATATTCTTTGACTGGATCGTTATGGAGAATACCAGCTAGAAAATTGACTGCAAAAATCTCGTCTGCTTTCTGCGTTATCTCTGTCCAATTTCTAGACATGATCCAAAGCAAAATAGGAGAAATCCTGTAATGTGAATCTTTGCATATGGCAGTCTGAACCTATAATATGAGGGATGTTATGAACACCAGCATAAGAGGGTGGCCAATAAGTTGATATTTCTGGTTACGATCCTAGGAGGTTGATAACCGCCACCCTTATAATAGCGGTAGGTTGATGTCGTGACTCACGAGAGTGTAACTTTTTTTAGGGATCCTGACGGCAGTCAGTATTCCTCCGCATGCCTATTCACTTGTCTGTTTAGTATTGGAGATGTCAATCTAAACATGGCATCACACCAATCGAATGTACAGTGTTCGCACGCAGCTGTATATTTGGTTAATGTTGTTTGTGTCTGATGAGTTGTGCTTTTTAGTTCCGGGACAGAAATAAGAATGTAACAGTCTGATTAATACAAAAGTGGTTATAAAAGCAAAATTATCAAAAATGTAAAATGGGGTTCAACTATCAACATATTATTTATTACAGTCGCTTGTTTAAAACAAGCTCGACTGCTGTTTCGCAAAGCGATTTGGTTTTTGTGGAGTTGCACTTCACTGGTTTACTTGCGTTCTTGTTTGCCCGTTCTGTTTAGGCTCTGGCTATCACTGCTGGTCTCAGAGTAAGCTGGACTCAATTGCCTTCCATCGTTTTAGCTAATTTGGAAATATACGGTTTGTTGTTTTCCTAACCGTGGCTTTCTGCATTGTTCCTGCTGGGATTGCGTACAAATACCAAGGACGAACAATCCTTAGAAAAAACATCGTATCATAGTACAGTCACCCCTTATTCCTAATAGTTTACAGGTTTGCACGAAGAGGTTGATGAAGTCTGATGATTGTCTACTCTTATTTCACACAGTGAGTTGACCTCTTGACTTGGATTCCGATTGGTTGTTACTTGCTGTTTTTGCACTTTTGACCCGTAGTCTGATTGGTCACTTTCTGCTCTGATCTAATAACTGATTGGTTAATCCTTTTCCATTGACTGGATCGGTCAGTTCTCCGTTTTTGAAACTCCATCTAGTTTGTTAGGTATTGCCTAATTTTGACCATCGATTCAATCTGCTTAGATTGTTCCGTTTTGTTCTGCCAACACTTGAACATGACTGTGTTTACACCTCTTTGAGTCTTTAGCTCGCACTAGGTCATGGATATTGTCAAGTTGAATTCGTCTGTTTACTGACTTAGTTAGTAAATATCAAGCTTCCAGAAATGTTTTTGAATGTTTGCAGCTTGCCTGAGCAAGAATTTCTGCTGCATTTAGGCTAAGTATGTGTCCACTGAGATCCTGTTGAGCGGAGAGAATAAAAATTTGATTGCCACTCTTGACCAATTCGTGTAGACAATTTTTGTGCGGTTTGACCAATTTACTATTGACCTCAGTCATTGCATTGAATTCCGTGCTTAACCCCTTTCTTATCGGCAGGGTTAAGTTGTCCCTTTTGATTTTAGGGCACTTTTCGAAGTGTTGCCGCTGGTTTGTGTGCAAGCGTGATGCCGTGTGGTCATAGAAATCTTGCTGTCATTTCTGATACGGTTTTAATGTATGATAGAACGGTTCGTCTTCTTGATGGTTGCGTATGCTGTGAGTGACTTTTCCTCTGAGGCAGACTCTGTATAATCAAATTTCGTGAATTTCTGTTACAAAGGACTACCCAGTACACATACTTTTTTTCTTTCTTCGGAGCTCTGCGGCACTGTATTTTGTTTCCAATCTTTTAAAGGAAGTTCTAGTGACACTTCTTTTATGACAAGTTGGGTGGTTGGGAGAATTGATCCATGTGTGTCACTCTTTTGTAAACGGAGGTCTCCAGTATCTCATTAGGTGTGTGGCTGATTAGTGCATCTGTGTAACGCAGATTAGTGTCGTTTTCATTCTCCATGGTAAATTTAACACTGTTGAAATTGTTGTTGAATAATTTATGTGTTTTTTTCTTAATGTGGGATTGGTGACTACAGATGTATCACCATCATGTTGTATCCACATTTTTGGGCTAATCTTCGATAGCGCGATATTCTCTAACCTCTGCACGACCGCCTCAGTGATGAATCAGTATATGGGCAAACTCACTGAGGTTCCTTTAAGTTGCTCACAGATGCGTTCATTAAGTTTAAAAGATGTTGAAAAAGCGTAGTTTCCTGAGATTGCATGTTTTCCGGTTTCAGGGACCCAGTGGGTCAAATTTTTTTACTTTTTACTAGTCTTTGTAATGTTTCTTTGTCCAGGGTAGAGTCGAAGGTGGGTAAAGAACACACTGACCTCAGACAAAACAGTTGTTTCGTCTACTCATAAGCTGATCCTTTTCAGTTTGCTCAGGAATTATTGAGCATTGCTGATAAAATGTACCAAACCATTTATGAGATATCACAGTCGCTTGACTGGGTGTTTAGACAAATTGCATGTTGGTGATCCTGGCAGAGACATTACTAATCGTAATGAATTACCGGCCTCGTGCACTATTGGTTATCCGTAGAAATGAGCAATGGTTGTATAAACCGGCTGCATTTTCTAACGTTCCTGTTTGTTCATTTCCTGTGTACTTTCTGGTTTCTTTAGTGCTGGTTGTGTGATGGGGTCAGCAATGAGTAGGCGATGAACAGTTGTTAACTTCACTCAAAAACTAATCAACAGAATCCAAACGGCATTGGACAAGATAGAAGCTACACCTGAGTTAAGCAAACAAGAACGATTGATCATGTTCGTGGTTGAGTACGCAACGCAGCAAAAATATAACATTTAACCCGATGCTCCAAGGCGAAGCTCAGTAGATTGTTCAACAGCTTGAGCATAATAGTTTCTCAGTGAAAGACAGGGAGATCTCCACATATCAACAGAGAATTAACGACACCTCTTAGAGAAACAAACGGAATGTTAGCTAATTCGATTACATGTACTGAGGACAAATTCAAGGGATACCAAACTAATGACACATCCAGCTAAGGTGAAGCTTGACTACCGTTTTGTATACTTCCAAGACAAAATATAATGCGGGAGGAAACTAAATGTAATTGTGCCAATTACTTTAGGGATGAGTCGGCGGTCTTGCTTGCCTGCATTGCGAAAAGTGAAAATTGGCTTTCGTGATAATTACAAAAAGAGTATACTCTTAAGTTTTGAAGGATTTGGAAAGGCAATCGTGAAGATCATTATAACTGTGAGCGTTTTTGACAGTTTGCAATGCTCAATAATAGCTAACTGTATGCTAAATGGTAGTGAAATAGTACGGGGAAGAAAAGACACAATCGAGGTAGAAATAAACCAATAATCAAGCGATTTTCGTTTCGAAAATATTAAGGGAGGATGACTTAAATGAAGCCCAGGTAAGTTGGAGTATAGAATGAAAAATGTGACTTGAACATGACAATCAAGCTTGATGTAAACGTAATTCAACAATAAATGACTTTCTAGCACGGATGTTAGGAGTGTTAAACATAAACAATCGCATACGGCTGAATTGCAGACGTATATAATGCTCATACTAAGAACGTTCAACTTGTAATGTTTGTTCTTGTTGGGTCCCAGGGGTAGGGACAACTGTCAAACTATTTGCAAGAATAATAAATCTATGAAGCTTATGGCAGGAAAACTAATTCCATTGAATCAATAACTGAGAAACCAAGTAGTCTAACATCAAGAGACCACGGAGTCTGCCATTCCCAGGACTCATACCGACAAACACAATCAGCCCACTACTTCATTAACCCTATTTGAGTTTGACTGTAAACCTTGAAGAAATACACCAGTGTTACTGTCACAGTGAATGTACCAGCTCAACAATCTCACAGCAGCACCAATTCCCACTTGAATCAGTTGGGCTGACTTTGAGCGTGCTCATCCAGAACAATGGGTTCAGAAATGCGTACAGTAAGACAAGGAAACAAAACACCAGGTTACCTACTAAGTCCAGTCATTCAGAAGATCAGATATACCCTCGTTTGAAGAAGAGACAAGGAATTTCGGACATGTTGAAGGATGATGAGAAGGAAGTACTCACGGATGAGTATTTGTGTTCGTTGAGACATTCATTAGTTTAGCCTTTGCGTTTGTTGAAAATCCAGACTGCAGTGTTTTTTTAAACTTTCCAGTTGTTACGCAATCATAATAGTTACCAAACATACTATTCTTATCTACAAGAGACACCATCGTCAACCATACACCACCACTAGGGTGGTTTCTAAACCGAATACTCCAGTTCAAATATTCGAACAAACAGTGGAAAACAATTTCACCCTTTCTTTCTGTAGGTACACAACACTTGTCGTATCATGTACCTTTTCATACTAGCGCACTTGATTATGCTAGAAGACAGCTTTACAATTCTTTTTACATAACTTAGCTAATTAAACTGCTTTACAAGGCGTAAAACTGTAAGAAGTAAACGTAATACAGATGCATGTAGAAACAAGATTAGCCACTCAGGTTGATTGATTGTTGCTGCTACCAACGATCATTCTTCATTCGCTCAAAATAGTCGTGAAATTTGATAGACAGTGTCACCAGATCATTTTAAATGACGAACGTAATCAACTGAGCTTTTTTATTGTGTGCTAAGGGTCAATAAAACGTAATTCTGAAGTGTGTTTTGTCGATCGATAGTGGTGTGAGTAGTATGGGGCGATCGCTCGTCCTCATCACAAGTAGAACGGCGAATAGAATTTGTAGTTATCCATAATTGTGCGCAGTCTATCTTAGCAGCCTCAAACCTCTTGAGTCTTGCAGAATAAGTCGGAATTTTGAAGGTCTACTCAGATCAAACTGATCTTGTGCATAAATAATTGGTAGTTTGTATAATATACAACTTACGACCAAGTGTACTCTGTGAAGACAACCTAATCGTCAGTAACTAAGATCTCATAGTCGAGTGCTGTAAACTGTTAAATGAGGCGACTCAAGACAAACGAAGTAGAGTTCAAGGCACTGTGCGAGCCTTCACCTGCGGCCTGATGAGGTAACGGATAGTGGTGTCAGATCAGGCGTAACGGTTCACTGGTCCTGAGTGGGCATCTTCCCAATGTACCATGTTATTTTACTTCAGATAACCCGAGTAAAGTTGTTATCTAAATCTGGCCTGGTATAACACTATATTTTGTAAGACTGTATAAAGAATGAATACTTTATAAGTTGGATCTGTTTTTCGCAACCTCATCACTTTCACATAGTGAGACGTGAACACTACACAAATGGATGGCACAAAAATATGAAGGTATAAGACCAGCGGGCCTACAAAAATCGCAACAGCTTCAACGTTGGATTTGCGCACACAACTGCGGTTGAGGTTTGGCAATCAGTAAAGTTTCTGCGATTGCGAGCAGTCAATAATTTCTACTGTACAATGAACAATGATTTTGAATCCACATGATGGTCATTATCTAACAGATCTTTGTCGAGTGGTGAAAGAATTTTCTGGAATTGTTGCACATTCGCGTGGTCGACTGACAAATATAAGTTGTCAGCCATTTCGAAATGTGCTCATTATTATTCAAGTTGAACATCACCCACAATTGATCTCAGCTTTCGCATTCCTATACACACTCCAGTCGGCCACTTTAGAAAAGAAGCACTGGACTCGAGTTTCACTCTCATTAGAGCTCGTCAGTAGTGCATATCCTTTCCACTGTCGGGACTAGAATTTCGGCCACGCTTTCAAGAGGCAACCGTGTTGACCAGTGCGCCATTGACCTCACATTAGGCACGACCAAATTATCATATGTGAACGCCCAACCACTTTCGATCTGTATCGGAAGTCATACTCGCGGGGTTATCGATTGGAGTTAACAGACGATAACTGTGTCTCCTATCGAGACGATCGGGCAACTTGATCATTACTCATAAGCGGAAGTGGTTGAGCGTTCGTATATTATAATTCGGTCGTGACTAGTGTGAGGTCAACAGCGCAGTGGTCAAAACGGCTGCTTCATAACTTGGTCGGAGTTCTAACCCCAGCTTTAGCAACGCTATGTACTACGGACAGACTCTAATGAGAGGGAGGCTCAATTAAAATGCTTCTTCTTGAAAGCGGCTGACTGGAAATTGTATGCAAATGCGAAAGCTGCGACCAATTGTGAGCGATGTTCAACTTGAAACTGACCGAATCTCCGACTACTCATCTGCAATCATTTAATTTTGGGGCAGTTTTTTGAAGTATTCTGAGGTCAACTGCTAGAAAGGCGACCTATCTCTCGTATATTGATTTTAGTTTGGATGTATCATTTATACCTCAGAAGCCATGCAAAGATGCGTTGCAACTTGGTAAAGCAATACCCCAAATTAAACTTCTAAAATAGAGCACTCATTTTGTAAGGACGGTCAATGATAACGGCACTGTATTAAGCGACAGGGTATTTAGCCAGTAGATCTATTGCCTGTGTAACATTAGGACAACCAGATTCGTTATCACAGAATGAGTTAGAACTATTAAACTATCGTGTACTCTTTTAATGGTAGCTTGCAGAATTGACGCGCGACATAATAGCTACCGAACTTCGCTGTGTACCGATGTAACTTCCTTGTGCCGGAAGAGATAACACGTGAATAGTCATCTTTTTGTTTGCGAACAGCATCCAAAATCTTTTGGTAGTGTTGTAATTGTTGTGAAGGACAGATATTGTATCAGTCTGAGTTTTAATCTGGTTAGTTTGCATTGCACTTGTTTCAATAATTTCATTGCTAGCAGTCCTAGTCGTGCTGCACTGGCCATACGAAAGGGAGCAGCACAAGCTTTGGCCATTACACTGTAACACCATCCGACGTGTTGAGAAGTTGTTATGAGTAAGTAGACTTCTGCTACATGGCCGAATTCTGAAGCATCACTGAAAAAGTGTAACCACATGCACATGTATCCATTTCATCGAAGTCGATGGACCTTGGTATTGGTAGTCATTCTAGATGGGATAAACCGCCCAACCATCTGTGCCACATTTCTAGCAAATTGCGTTCTTTTGCGTCTACGTAGGCGTTTTAGGAGATTGTACCCATTTGAAATTATTAGAGAACGAAGATGGAAAAGACAGACGTTAGCAAACTCCTTCCGTGATGAGCATCTTCTACATTGAGTCGAAATGAAAGTTGCAGACGCTCGTTTTGGTATGCCGTAACTAGTCAAATTTCATTTATTTCTCTGAGATTGAAGTCGGGTGGTACTCGTGTGGCTCCATAATCGCTTTCCTGCAATGCTGACAAAAGTGGTTAGTTATGAATCATCCATGTTTCTAGTTTGTATCATACTCTCCTCAGAACGTCTTTCAGCTATCTGGCAAGTCTAAGTCGTGTTGTTGTCAGCGAAGAACGCAGATGGCTCACGGGTTATTTCTTCAGGAATCCAACACATGGATTTTGCGTTTAAACATGACAACAAACCAAAACACTCATCTTCATACGGTGCTGGGCCCAGACCGTCACGGTCGCCACAGACGCCTGTTGTGTCCAATCGAATGCAAGTGAGCCATGCAGTCGGCCAATCAGATTGCTCTGACCTTCAAGCGATCGATAAGACATGCGGGCATCGGCTGCCTGGACCGTGTGGACTGACAGTTTTCCGTAACGTTACATGAAACGG
>JTDE01001935.1:86171-105879 GCA_014338405.1 Paragonimus skrjabini miyazakii | reverse complement strand
GTTTTTTTAAAATAAATTAAAAAAAATGGTTATTTTAAAAAAACTTTATTTACTACTGCTATTTTCCGTCGTTCTTGAATACAACAACGCCAATACTCAGTTCCTTCACGTTCAAAGAACCATTTCATGCAGTGCTGCATTCCAATATTTCTTCTTGTATTTTTGCTGCGGCTACGTCAATGTCAAAATCTATGTTCCGGCCCCAATATTGAACATCAGTGGTGTGAGTAGTGTAGTACGATCGCTCCCCACTACAGTATGTAATACATTGAATAAACAGTCATTAACGTAGAAACCTGGCCGTCTTCCTGGACGAATTCTGGGTCGTAATGCAAATTTGATGAACTAAGGCATGACGGAGCACCAAAAAGGCGAACATGCATGCGGAATGCCCTGGTTACCCAGGTTCCCAGATTACGTCACAACTACCATAAAAACCGATAATGACAATCCCGTTCTATAACTTGTAAGTGATGGAAAATAAATCCATTGTCGGCCATGACTTTTACTCGTTGTGGAATAAATCTGAGCAGGACACTGACCAAAGTATTCGTCAAATCAGGTCCAGAGATTAATTCACTGTTTCTTGAATGTGATGCACATCGAATAGCGCAGCCAAAAAACGTGTATAGTCTACTGGGTGAAAACTAGACGGTGTAGTAAAAGTCTTATGAACACAGCGTCCTCAGAATTCGAAGCAACCTGGTGAATCTGATAACCTGTTATCATGACGTGTTTAGCAATCGATGATGCTGAATTTCGAACGACCAGTTCACTAATTTGAGACTAATGCGTTACCAGTTGTTATTTTATGAATGACTGAGCAACAGTCCTGGATTGTAAAGTCAAAAAGTTATTGTAACTTGATGCTATCTTAATTTTTGTTAATGTCGCTCATTTTGATTTGTTCCACAATTTTCTCACTAATGTCCACCTCAGTTTATACTTATCTCACGAAGTTAAATCTAACAACAACTCAGATTTTTGGGATGTACTTGTCACTAGACGTGCGGATGGCAAGTTATAACGTTCACGTCACGGGAAAGCCAAATGGGGTGTTCAGTATCTTCAGTTTCCAAGCTTTGGTTTCATTGCATACAAATGTGGTTTAACCAAAACAGTGTCACAGAAGCAGGTGTATTTGCACGCCTTACAAATTACAGGTAGAACGAGAGAAGAAACTTGTCCAGTCCTTAGGGTTACAATGGCCCCTCGTTACTCAATTGACACCTCCGGAGGTCAATTTGGCCAATTAATTGCCATTTAATTCATAGCCATTCGACGTAATCATGTGCCTAGGTTCTGTTGATTTTGTCTGCTTGACAGCCATAAAGATAAGAAATGTCGTGTAATTGGCCCGATGAAGAATAACCGAAAGCATATTGTTAACCGAACTACTTTTCACTTCTGTGGATGCTGAGGAAAACTTTTACTACCAAATGGATACCACGAGAAATTCATCGAGGCACATAATGACGTGAATTAGAACACTGAGCACGTAATTACGGCTCAAAAGAAGGATATGTTCCTGTTTTTGTCGTTTAACTGTGTCCATCCAGCCAATCAAATATTGCACAAACTAAAGTCTACTCTCGGTTGATCGTATGCGGCTACGCATTTGCGCTTAGTGCAAACCATCAGTTCTGCCAGTTCTGCGCAGACGCGAAAGCAATTTGCCAAACTCTTCTGTCTCACATGTTGTGTACCAGTTCACTTGCAGTTGCCGTGACATTTACATTGGCAGAACAAATCTACCAATATCACAGCGAGTGGTCAAACCAATTCCAAAATGGTTGAAACAACTGGTGACGTACTAGTTTCAAATTAGTCAATTGATTGCTCGAAATCCAACGTTATCGATGGCTAAACACCTCACGACAACATGTTACCAGATTGACCTAGTAAATTCATTCAAGATACTGTTTTTCAATCGAAAACCAAAGCTATTAGTTTTCTGTGAAGTGTTGTTCATCCGACCTTACCATCCGACTTTATGTGCACAAAAGCGGTTGAGGTAACTTGTCGGGTTGCCATGGTCTTGATTGCATAATAATTGGTGTGTTTGTGGGCGTGTTTAATCCCTGTTTTTCTTTATCTATATGATGTATATAACTGGCATGTTTTACGTTTGCGTCTGATGAGAGTAAATGAAGTGTAAACATATTGCAATATGTCTTCCTTTTACTCTGATTAAGTGGCGAAAGGGAACTCAGAGTTTCGGATTTACTCGTATCTAATGCACTTTGGTATATATTTTAGCGATCACTACTGTTCTGATTCAAAAATCTTCTTCCTTCCTACAAAGAGAGACTGAGGATAAAAGTTTGTCCTCCCGAGACAACACTGTTTCCCAAGAGTAGGAAGTTTCGAAGTATAAGGTGGCTGGTCATTTGATCACAAAGGATGGATAAGTCGTAGTGGGCTGATAAGCTCACACAGTAAAAGGGTTGTAGGGGAGAAATTACCGATCGATTATCGTGCGATTTCCATAGCGAGTAGAGAGTATGTGGTGTCTCTTACTGTAAGCCACAGGAGTGACATTAACTATAGGCTGATCTGAATTATCAAGTGAGATAGCGTTTGTGGACAGTAAACAAGTACATATTCTCTAGGCCTGGGTAATTGGATAACATTCTAACCCACTTATGACTAAGGTGTTTTCTAGACAGCAAGTGCTAAGTGGTGTAATGCCAAACATTTTATCGTTTGCCTTCTCTTCTAGTATGAGCCGCTTATTGGTACATTAGTGTTTGAAAAAGGCCACCAATAGGGCGTAATGTTGTTTTGTTCACGGATCTTTTGTTTGTGACTCACCTGTTAGTACAGCTAAATTAAGGCATTTAACATATAGGCGATGGAATTGATAACAGTGGTGAAAAATTCCGATGTGATAAGCGAAGTCAAAATAATCAAGACTGAAGAACGAACTTTCCGAAGACACACCATGAAGTAGATAAGGCGAGTTGTGTTAAGGGGTCAAATGGCCATGTATGGGCAAGTGGGGGTGGATATGGGAACAGATTGGACAAGTGAAAATTTCAAACAATGCAGGTTTCTGGGACCAGAACAGACGTATCAGGGGAGAGACAAATTGGTGACCATTTATTTCTATAAACACAACCAGATTTGTTTAACGAACGGTAGCACTCTCATTAAATCGCAGATTTTGTCTGGTTCTCGAGCGATATATGATATGAAGGGCATTTACACCATGGACTCAAGGACCAGTCTGGTGTACTTGCATCGTGATTGTGCGAAGAAACACACCCAGAATTGAAGCGATGTAAACGTCTCGACTCTGGAGTCTACTCAAAATGCACTAGTCATGTGGAACTTTGATGCCAATATTTATCCATGCCTATTACACACCGTAAAATTGCATAATGTCTACAGCAAGTTCCAAATCTGGTACCACCTTGCAAATTAATTTACCCTTGTTGTCCTCCCTGAAACAGTTAGTGTGAATATTCCTTTTCTTGTCAGGAATGTTCTTCGAAACCATTGATTGAAATCATCTATCAGTTTGAGTTAGAATGATCAGTACAACATCGTACAAAAAAAATCATATTCTATACACAGTAGACCGATTATTCACATACCTACAGTGTTGCCACGGACAATTCTGTTTGTCCGCTGCAAGCATGTATGACGGTTGTTCAATTGCACCAAAAACACAAATGTTATTGTGAATGATGTACAACTTTACTGGCACCAAGTCGATGATTACTTACCAATCACTGACATTGAGGAGTTCACAAAAAATGCACTCGACCACAACATACAACATATTGACACTAACATCAATTTTACTACGGATTGTGCATGCAACGTCGATCTTGACGTTCTTATGCGAGACTGATTTTATCGCACAGCTTGACCATTTCATTTAACTCTGTTATATACAATCACGTAGGCCTAGTGAGACGCAACGAAGTTTGCTGCATAGATGCACTTTGCAGAAATCCGTTTCTCATTTCTCCGTTCTCATGGGGAATTTCCACCAAGCTCCATCTGAGAGGTTTCTACGGCAGTGTTCTTATCGTATTTATTGCCACATTTCCTTTGTGAGTAATTTACACGTTGTTCGTTTTATGAACATACTTCCAGTGTATGTATGACGCCCCCCCCCTGCGCTAACTACCCACCCGTATGGCCACTTCGAGAAATTTGTTGTCTGACTGTTCTGTTGTTTAAAGCGAACACTTCGCGATCATAACACTAGAACATCAAAGTATTCAATACCGACTGCTGTTCAACTTACGATAGTTAGAACAACCTCTTCAGTGAAGCTAAAGTCTGACACTTTGCTTTAATTGCGCCGAACATTCTGATGACGAATATCGGTTGACCACTTGGAAGCTACAAGATTCCAAGATAGTGTGCTTAGTTCTGACAGTTCTGACAACCTTCCGACTAAAACTGAAGTGACCGTGGTGAGTAACTTATTGAAACACAATGAAGTTCCGGGCTCAGACCTTCTTTCTCCGATTCTTCCAAAGACGGTAGTGAAGGATTTTTGTTTGAACTGACTACACTCATGGCTATACTCCTTTGTTCCACACAGAAGGCTCCACAAGTCCCTCACAATCGAACTGCATGAATGATTGTTCCTATCCTGAAAGAATGCTTCAGAGCCGCAGGTGACAAACACATAGAAATTAGGTTCGTCTGTATCGTATCCAAAACTGTCACGAGTTTCATAATGGAATAGCTTCCAATACACAAACATCATTGAGTATAAACATAACAAGCACTTTTACAGAAAGGTCACGGCGTACCGATCGTAAATTCATCCTGCAACGGACACCGAGGTATCACAATTCCTCTCTTAACCAGCGATGTTGGAATTTTGAACCTGAACACTGCCTTCATTCGGCTGGTTAGCACGCTACTTTCATCGTTGTGTAATCATAGTGGAGTATGCTAACTTACCGAAGTCATCATTCTTCCACTATGAGTGCAGTGTGTAGCTGCGAGCAGATCTCCTAAGTACTTTTTGCTTCAAGTGACTTTCGATAAGGATGTCATATCTTCCGTCTCCTCTTCCTCTATGTATTAAATGAGCAATCGGATGTTTCGAGAATATCGGAATGGAGCTTCTGCCAGGCATTACGCTGACTAGTATGGTCTGCACGCAGTTTACAGTCTCAGAGTGTAGTGGTGTTACAAGATTGGGCTATCACTGACCTTATCTTTGTTGAGGTAAGCAGGCTGCTTGAGGCCGTCGACCGTTTTACCTACTTATGTAGTGTAATCTCATCATCTTGTACTGTTACTGGCGAGGTATCCGTGAGGCTGGTGGAAACAGGCATTGCTTTTACTGACCTCCAAAATCAGTGGTATAGCAAAAAACCGACTGTCCATAAAGATCCTTATAATTTTTTTTAATAGAAGATGCATATAGACTCTCGGTATTTGACCACCGTTGGCTTCGGCATTTATAACGTTTTAAATGGGCTACCTAAGTGCATTCGTGAAATGCGCAACTTCACGCCAGATAGCCGAAGCGGTGAAAATGCACAGTGTGCGCCAGTTCCGTCATGTACTCCGTACGCGGACGGAGAGTGTATCACACCACGTATTGGTCAGTATGCTTTCTGATGGCCGGAAGAAACTACCAGCCGGTCTGCCGATGACGTGGTCGTGGGTTCTGACTGTCCATATGACCGTCTCCCTGAGCAAGGTTGGCAGGTGCCATATACCCGGATGAGGAGTTCGCGACCATTTACACCGTTGGCTGGCAACAGTTACTAACGTGATAGCGTGTCGTAGTCAGTGGCAAACGTGTATGTAAAAGGATATTGCCGTTTCTACTGTTCATTCGTTTTATTTCTCCCTCTCTTCTTGCAAAACTTTTGTATTTGTTTCCTACTAATCTATTACAAAACTATTTCCGGGATTATCTGCATCTCAGTTCATACTTCAAAGCTGTTAATGTTGTTGATGACGACACTGAAGCGAACGCCCTCCAGCTTATGGTTCTATATGAGCAAATCGGTGCATAAATCAACTGTGTAATTTTTGAGCACATCAAAGTCGCTAATATGACAGTAACTTCAGATTTTTCTTGTTTTCAGTGGCGTCACATTATGGGACCAATGTTTTTAATTCAAGATGAAGAAAGTCGTTTGGGTTTTTCGTTGGAAGACTCACGAAAGAAATAAAAACATGAACACGTTAAGGTAATGTATTATTCTCATCTCGGATGTTGCAGGTAATTAGAACTTCGATTCGGAGTTTCAAGGTCACTGTGGAATGGCGGTAGAACAATTTTAACTTTGCCATGTCTGCCCAAACTTCTTCGCAGAGTTACGTGTACTCTTAAACCTATTTCACAAATGCAATGTATTCTCAGGTTTAATTCATACAAGTGAGGTTTCTGTCAACAGGAAAGTTAATATCATAGAGTTAAGCCCAGCTATTTGGCAGTGTTTGAGACCACAGTTTGTAAACAAAACCGTTAAACTCAGTAAACAGAAATGCAACGCTGAATTGGCTCCGGGTAGTCTGCTAATGGTTCAGAGAGAGCCCGAGATGATGGACAAAACGACCACGTTTCTTACCGCTCGATTTCAAAAAGTTCTGACCAATGTGAAACCAGTGGATTGGCCTAACGCCCTTCCGATTTAGTGTTTTTGAGGATGTCCAATATGTTATAGTGTGCGGAACTGATCCAGACGCATAACAACACATACATACATTCAAACCAATTGATACGTGGCTAGGTCAAAGATGGATTTTCATGTGAAATACTCAACTAACAAACAGCAAAGACAGACATTGTCTAAATTTTGGTAAGTTTTCGTATGTCCCAATAATAGTCGAAGTTTTCTCATCAGAGCAAAAGGAAGACATATTGCAATATGTTTACACTTCATTTACTCTCATCAGACGCAAACGTAAAACATGCCAGTTATATACATCATATAAATAAAGAAAAGCAGGGATTAAACACGCCCACAAACACACCAATTATTATGCAGTCAAGACCATGGCAACCCGACAAGTTACCTCAACCGCTTTTGTGTATATAAAGTCGGATGGTAAGGTCGGATGAACATTGCTTCACAGAAAGCCAATAGCTTTGGTTTTCGATTGAAAAACAGTATCTTGAATGAATTTACTAGGTCAGTCTGGTAACCTGTTGTCGTGAGGTGTTTAGCAATCGATAACGTTGGATTTCGAGCAATCAATTGACTAATTTGAAACTAGTACGTCACCAGTTGTTTCAACCATTTTGGAATTGGTTTGGCCACTCGCTGTGATATTGGTAGATTTGTTCTGCCAATGTAAATGTCACGGCAACTGCAAGTGAACTGGGACACATGTGGGACAGAAGAGTTTGGCAAACTGCTTTCGCGTCTGCGCAGAACTGATGGATTTAACTAAGCGCAAATGCGTAGCCACATTCGATCTACCCAGGGCAGAATTTAATTTGTGCTCTATGCTGTTGAAGTTTTGTCAAGTTGTAGAAGCACGAGTAGATTCAAGGAATTTAGAAAAAAGAACATGGTTGGAGTCAGGATATAAGTTTTCAAAAATGTCGTCACCTACGATTAACTGCTGAAAAGTGGTCACAGTGGCCGGCAGTTGCAAGTCTGTTAAGCTGCACCATGTCACCAACTTCCAGAAAGTATGCAGAAAGATCACGTTAACCAATTTCTTTGCTATAGGCAGACAGTACACTCGTAGTATGTTGTACTCAAAAGGGTACTCCTTGATCTGTACTGTGTAATACTTGATAAGGTCCATTTCAACTAAAGCATGACCTCCTGACTTTGGGTTGAAGAACGGTGATCACTCATATGTACGATAGGCTGAGTGATTCAGCGGTCAGCTTTAGGTGCACATCATACAGATTGGTTAGCCGAAGTGACGAACAAAAAACCATGCTTCGATTAAGTGGTTCAAGACACAAGGAAGCTTTGAAACCAGTAGAGTATACACTATAGTACTAACAAGCAATTCTACCACAGATTAACTCACAGACGTGAGGTTAATAGCTTAGTCGTACTCATGTAAATAAAATGTATACACTTTCGTTTTTAAAAGCAATTTGTTGTAATACCAGGATTGTATGGGTTCACTTCAGTGTTGATGATAATAGCCCCTGGAAAAGGAATGTGCACATGGATTAACTTAGAGATTTACTGATGTTTTATACGGGTGAAGTTAACCCAGAATATACAATTCAATGGCAACAGAGCAAGTGAGACGAAATCCGACCTCATTCATAGCAAAGCACATCATAGGAACAGGTCACGTTGTTGACCCTGCCAACTCGTTCCAAGTGTTGCTGCGTAATCGGAATCCGAAGTTGCTTGCCTTCTCTGAAGCTATTTCAATTTCGCCGTCCGGTCCTGTGTGTGCATAAACGGTTGACCCACGCAGTTTGTCTGCCCTGGAGCTGATAACAGTCCTTGTTTTGCGTAAACCCAATCGTTGATTATTGTTGCTATCCGCATGTCCTATATATTGCAATGTTTTACTTTTGTGACTGAAAAGAGTAAACGAAATGTTAACATCTTGCGACGTATGTCTTCTATCGTTACTGGTGAACTGGATCAAGTGAACGCAGTGTTTTAAACTCCGTTATCAGTCGTTTTGTTTATATACCCATCGACTCTTTCAACTGCTGACGGTTTATTTGTTTTACACTCAAAACCTGTTATCCACCTTACAGGATGGTGTAGAATTCAACACTTTGTTGTTGTCTTTTGAAAGCGGGTAAACTTGGCTGGTCCTAGGCTTCTGTTTACAAGCTGGAAATATTAAGTGTTCACTGCGTAACTGTGAACCAACGACTTACCCAAGCCACTGTGGTATGGCTGAGCGTTACTTATCTTGAAACATTAGACATTCCGTGTGCTTAAGGTTTTCCAAATCCAAGACGGACTTCCATGTTGAAGTTCAAGTGGACTAGATTCATTGTAGACTAGTGTTATAGCTTTGTGGACAGCCTACTATGGTGGAATTGATCGTCTGCACACGAAGACCAACAAAAGGACAGAGCGATTGGATGATATAGCTTTGTTGTATGATGATGTAACTTGTGTTTATAACCTATTATGTTCTTGGCTCACAGTACAGTGGATACTCCCTAGAGCAACCGCTCATTTGGACCTGGGGAAGTAGCCGGTCCAGAGTGGTTGTGAGAAGGCTTGACTGATAGCCGTAAATCAGGTAGGCATCAGTAACTCAAGGGATACAAGAGACATCGGTTTTCGACGTGACCTCCAACTAATCTTGACCATTAACAACAAGATGTTTATCATGCACTTTTTCTCACTCTCCTGACCTTTCATGTAACTCCCCATAGGGATCATCAAGGAAGCTGGTTCGGTTAAGAAGCAGTCTCGAAATAGTCCGTAAAGCATTCGATCGAAGTAGGGCGATGATTGTTATGAGTTCCCTAATCCATTTTCCCTGTGACGTCAGCTATCCATTTTTCCCCGTCTTCTGGTTCAATTCAAAGCTATAAATGTTCAACACTTCTCGTTCACATGATGACTAGCCATACTTTCTAATTGGAACCTGGCACCTTCATCTACGGGCCAAGAACCGAGTAATTCTGAGTCATTGTAATTATCACTGTCGTGTGTGACAATGGAAGACAACTAGGTGGCCTTCGTGAGGACTAGAAAGATGGTTGCTGTGGAATTGGTCGAGTCATTCAACACTTCACGAGACAGAGCTGACAGTATAACTGCTGGGAGGTTATGGTTTATAGGGTCAGTCGTTAAAGAGAGGGTTTACGGCAGTAACAGCGTTCATTACTGTTTCTAGTTGGTTTCGCGTTTTCCCCCTCTTCCAGACAACGTTATGCCCATGAGAAAACTGTGTCACTACGATCGTTTGTGAGTGGTGTTTGGCGGTTTCTACACATTGCAATTCACACGGTTTTCCACATTTCAGTGGAATTACACAAAAGCGTAGAAGAAAGCAGGAAACAATAATGAAATTAAAAAGAGAACGTGGTTTTGACAAGACTGTAAGAACAGATCTACTTTCGTTTAGATTAAATGGTCGTGATCTAACTCACCGTATAGATATTTAACGGTAGAATAACAGGAAAAAGGTAGACCCCCCAAGAAAGACAAGTTTAGTCAATTTGGTCTGCTATGTACTTTCAACACGAGGGAAGCTCCTATGCGGCCAGAAACAAGTATCCTTACAATGTTCGTGATGGTTTTACTGTAGGTCCTTAATTCGATTTCTTGTTGAAATCTGCTTTTTTGTTCAAAAGCGATGGAAACTTTATTCTACTAAATCATAACAATTATACTGACGATAAACCATTATCTCGGTGATTAGAGGAGATATAAAATGGTTAGGAGATATGCGTGATCAGTAAAACTGTTGGACAGAACTTTGGGCTTATTTGGAGCCTAACTCGTATGTGACTCGCGCCCGCCAGACATATTAAGTGCCCGGACATTGTTCTCCATTCTCGGCGTCGAGTTGGTGATTCTGGTCGAACTTTCTTCAATCAGCAAACTACTACAACGTAACTACCTATAGCTTCACAATGAATAGTCCCATTGGGCAATGATTTACGAATCTTGTAGGTCACGACATTAAATGCTGCAAAATTCTTGTTACCATTCGTGAACCAGAAAATGGACAACAAAAGTAGCTATCAGTTAGATGTCCATGAGATAGCGCGAAAACATATGCACCAGTTTAACATTCACGCACCCTGAGCGGATGAACCAATTTATTGTGGTCAATATTGCTTACTTTTATGCACAGGTAGATTACGTAGTCTATACTGAGTGTCTCTCATTCAGTCGGTAACTATGGCATATTCGCAGGAGCATATTTTCATTCCGTTTGCTGGGTTGACGGACAACACTAAAAAATGTTGAGCATGGGAAACCGGGTGGCAAGTTACGATTCCAATGAAAGAATGAACGTTGCTCATCAAAGATCACGTGGGAGGTTCCTGCTGAAAAGCCGGTGGTCGATGTTATCCAGCTGTAGCTCTTTATCCAAAACTATGCCCTTATAGTCTTTGCGGGTTGTACACCGAAAGACCGCCCACCTCTGTTTTGTCTAACAGTGCCTATCAGTTTCCAGATTTTGTTGTGAAAGTCTAAATAATCCTCACCTTCACCTACCTAAAGTGGTCTACGCTTATCAGCCGGTTTTGGTCAGCTTCATTACGGAATAGTAAATATTTATGCATGACGTTTTTGCAGACGGCTTCTACCACTTGACCCATGATATTAGGTAGTTCAGTTAAAAAATTCACCGTAAATCACCTGTCTGATTTTACGTCCCTTTCGGAATTCTCAACCTCTTATTGCTTATTCTGGCCAAATTCCACATCGTTCTCGCAGTGAGAACTATTGATTAACCCAGACTAATTGGTTGTTAGATCAACCGTTCCTTATCAAGTGTCGTCCACTCACAATTTACTCGGATCGTTTCGAAAGAGCCTGGAAGAAAGGTCCATGAAAAGGCGGAAGCTGCGAGTGTTATTCCACACATATTACTCCCATCACTTACCAGTGAAATTATACTGTAACCCTTTCTGTTAAAATATCCATAGCATTTTTCAGCTGATTGCATTCATTTTCTACATCAAATGGTGAAATCTTAATAGAATGCAATAAACTGACTAAAACCGACCTTCAGTGACTATGTACAAAATGGTGACACATTACATAATACTCCTTTGATGTTAATTAGAAAAACTTAGTCTTATGATTTTGTCACTGGTACAAACAATTTTCAGCATTCATTTTCCAAGGGACCGGATGACCAATATCACTATAACGTTTGTTTCAAAATGAACTTGACTGCCTTTCAGCTTGAACGCAAACAAAAATCCGGCCGAATATGCCATGAAAATTGTGCACACATCATTTGTTTGACTTGTTTATTCTAGCCCATGCATCTGCACACATAACATCCATGGATTGATTAATGATTGCACCCTGGTTGTGCTAATTGACAAGTCTTTCTGCTCACTTACTGGAATATATAATTAAATTGATTTGGTTTAGGTGTGGTTATCACTTATTGGTTGATGATTGCGATGTAATCAAATTAGGTAACGTTTACTGCAAAACATTAAGGGAGTTGGGTCCATACGTTCGCAATGGCTAGTATAGTTAGCTTGAGGGACATGGACGTGATGATGCCATAGCTGGATTTGCTTTTTAACTGAGTGTCTAGATAACTAGTTCCATTTGATCGCTACTCAATCAGTGGAAGTCGTTTTTGGTAGCATCAAAATGAACAAGGTACTGAAGGCTTCGTGACAAGGCTGTGGTGTTTCAGCGCATCAACTAAACAGCGAAAGGACCGAACTAGGCTTAGTCTGGTGAAATTAGCTTCGCTGGTGAGTGGTAAAGGATTTTGATTTTCATTTAGATTGAACATCGCCCACAATTGATTGCAACTATCGCATTCCCATACACATTTCTGTCGGTCTCTTTCGAAAAGAAGCACTAGACTCAAGTTTCGCTCCCATTAGACCTCATCAGTAGTGTACATATGGTAATCAGGTCGTGCCTAATGTGGGACAGTGGCGGACTGGTCAACACGGTTGCCTCATAAAAGCGTAACCGGAGTTCTAGTCGTGACTGTGATAAGGAAATGCACTACTAACGAGCTCTAATGACAGCGAAACTCGAGTCTATTGCTTTTTTTCGAAAGTGATCGACTGGAGTGTGTATAGGAATGCAACAGCTGTGATCAGTTGTGGGCGATTTTCATTATATATGAAATTAGTTTGAATGACTGTAATCTCCCGGCGCACTTCAGTCGTTAGCCACATCTAGTTGATTTAGATTTACCTAAGGCTCGTGTCTGTTTTGGTCCGATACATTCTACAGCTTGGTGATGCACTAGAGACAATTGACTACGTATACAAGATGATTCATTAGAAAATGTCTTCAAACGATTTAACTGGATTTGAAACATTGCGTTACGCAATGTTTGTTTATCCAGTTCAACAAGAATGCAAGAAGATATACACTGCAAGATGCAAGCATTTCGTTTATTCTTATCAGTCGATTAAATAAAACTTTCGGTTATATGGGTTTAGGGTATGGCGACAATATGAAATGAACGATCATATGGGTGTAGTCATGGTTGGATAAACGGATTCACTGCCACAGCAACGAAATTGATTACGTCAGCACACTTTGCCAACAGATGGCTTGGTTAACAATGCCTCGGAAAACTAACATTTTAAGGTTGCGATCGCGTAGTGGGACCATAAACAAATTAACAGAGTCAACCATATGACCTGTTACGAGTAATTGTTCCGCGATCGAAGACACCGGATTTCTGTTCGGCTGCTGGTGTGCTGACCCGCGTTTAAACATTGTTTGCATTAACAACTTGAGGATGTGCTCCGCCTTCCTGTGTCGTACGTTTCGGTCCATTCTGCCAATGTATGAGTCACCGCAGTTGCAGGTGAACTGATGGATGTCATGATAGGCAGAGTTTCAGAAGAAAGAACGATCAGGGCAGTGGAGACTCATCCTGCGGGCGGAAAGTAACAAACGCAATTCGGCCGCGGGATACGTGCAATCAATGGCAGCTTTCAGCTTTCGACTTACATCGGTAACATTGTGGTCTCCTGTTTTCGAGACTTTGATAAAATTTGGAAGCGAACTACAATCTCAAAATAGCGTCAGCAAGTTGTTTTTTAAATTTCGAAGAACTGTCGGTGTGGTGGACCAAAAATCCTTTCGTAGACAATGAACGAATAGTGGCTGCCATCTCTGAAGACCAAAATGTGACCCAAAGAAGTGCATCAGCCGATTCGTACAAGAGTATCGTGATTCAGCGGCATCTGTTCTTAGCAGTTTGAGGTACCTCAAATTCAATCTGAAACATTTACTGTAAACATTTTGAGGCGATGATGTCTGTCGTCAATCTGAAGTTGGAACAAAACAGTTAGAACGGGGAAAAGCGGTAGGTGTAATCGTTTCATGCTGACTAAATATCAAAGTTACAATAGCATGGATGGTTTTTAAATGACAAACGAGCAAAAGGATGGATAATCAATCAGTGCATTAGGATAGGTCATTAAGTCTGTGAAGGGTCATGTACACGAACAGTTGTTCCAGGACATATAAAACCGGCTTGAGTCGACTTATTTCGACCCCTTCAGCAAATCACTGGAGTCTTGGGTTAAAGTGACGTAACAGGATTTTGAGTGCACAAGAAGGATCGATAGCGTTACTGGTGGGCAGAACGCATTTAGCCACTTAGGAAACTGGCTGGTTACGTGTTTCGTCAACATTGCTGTTATGGCGTGACACGAAATTTTACACCCATTTAGACAAATGTTCCTTCTATTTGAAGATTAAGCATCTCTCGGTTCTGCTTACGTTTCTTCGCAGTTGCAAAAAAACTGGTAAACACAGTGTGATGTGGCACTGACAGTTTGATCTCCTTTGATAGAAAGCACTGACAGCTTATAAATCCGAGCGACTACGCGACATTCAGCTCCATTAAATGTTCGTTTAATTGAATTTCTCAGTCGCTGTGAAACGAGTGTTTTAGCACCCTTCGTACGTGACTTTTGCAAGTGATTGATTTAAGTCTACTGTGTACGATCGACGACTGTCCTAAAAATTGGTGTAAATACGATACAACAGCAAAATGTGAGGTTTTCGACGAAGAATATAAAAGGCAACGTGTCGGACGCAAATCAGTCGACCGTGTCAGCCACAGAGTTCACATACAACTGTCTTTCAAATGTAATTACATATCATATCAAACGACACAGCGATTGAGAAGTTCAGTTAACCGAAAAATTACTGCAGTTGAACTTCGTGTGCTCACCCGGACTCATAAGCTGCCATAAGTTTTGTCCTTTATGTTCAAAACGAATCGAACTCAATCTGTTTCCCGTTGGCTGATACGAACATCATTATCAACAATCAAATTAGGTGGCTTATGCACAACTCATTGCCACCAAACTATTCATTCTTCGTCAGGTAGTAAGCGGGCGGATGACGTAAAATGGAGGAAATCAAAAACACGGTCAAATGGACTGCTGTAACAGATGTGGAGCTTTCGTCTTTGGAAATTTTTTCAGGGTGGATGGCAAACCATTGTGTATGCATTAATAATTAAGGCAGTTCAATTGGTTTTGTAAATCCTTGACATTTTCTAACTACAACTCACTGCATTTTTCTGCTGTCAGTCTAGAAAAAAAATCGACTATCTGACAGTGATGCTTAACAGAATGTTTACTGATCTATCCAGGCTGGGGTTCTATGATATGCCACCATTGACCTAATCCAGCCTGAAAGATGTTCGTTCATTCTGACATTAGCCTTCAATGAAGTAGACTGCCCTAAAAGTAAGACGAAACAAAAAATGAATACAATAAAATTAGAATGAAGGCGTTTTGGACGTGTTTGCTTCTGTGAAAATGGCATGTTAACATATCGGACAGAATTTCTGATTGCTAAACTAGTTGATTATTAAGTCCATAACCGAACCAACATCATCTCCCCACTTTACTGATCGGCACAGACATAATCAGTTTTTTGCTCACCTCATATTTTATTGGATTGCTAGTGGTGTCAGTGAATAGAGCTCAGTACGGCAGTCGTGTACTTACTTTAGGGAGTGCGTGGCTCAGCCGTCACAGATGACAGAGTTGTGTTGTTTGGTTTACTGCTCACGCATCTGAACGTTCCTCAAATTTGCGCTGATGAACAGCGGTTTTGCTCACACGATCAGCCCGCTTGATATGACCTAACATTACCAGACATAACGTTGGTCAGACACCCTGAATCTGTTCGTATCTTCATCACGAACAGGCCACATTCCCAAATGGATGACACATAAGCAAGGTAAACTCTACCCTGTTGCAACGACTAAAATTATTTCCCATATTATAGATGAAAAGTAGTAACGAAGACAACACGCGCATTCACTATTCTGATTGATAGAATATCAATATTACAGGCTGACGAATTGGTAGTAGCCGAGTAGGTGGAACAGTCAACTGTCTCAAGCAGATCAACTGCGGTAAAGGAAATATTCTGAATAGAAACTCCGCCCTTTGAAGGTGTTCCATCCGTTCCATATAACTCTGTTCAGTGTTTCATTCTATTCAACATCATTCAGACGTATTCGCCGATGGAGCTAAACAGATTACTGTCATCTGCATATTCCGTGTCGGTGAACATTTTGTCGTGATGACTGGAATCCGTAAGCGAACGCAGAAGGGAGTTGTCCGCGACAAGGTTGAATTGAAAGAGAAAGACTAGACACTTTTGGAGTACATCATTCGAAGTGACGAACACCCGATATGATTACTGTTCACCCTACTTACAAGATGAGCATAAAATGAACTTGGCGTATTTCCTCCTTAGTTCTTTGCAAAGAAAAAATTTCCCAATAATATTCGGAGCAACCAAATCGATGGTAGAGTTTAAGCTCAAATAGACCGTGAGCATCTTCAGACTATAACAGTGTTGATGATCTAGAGCTAGTTGTAGGCTAAGAATGTGAACAACGTACAGTCAATCAGCTTACAATCCCGCTTGTTATTTACACATTTGGGTTTCTCTGGTTTATTGAGCCAAAGCAATATCCAGCCAGTGGGTACTTCGGGCGCAAGGGCCACTGGACGGATTTTTCGGGTTTCCGTTCTGAGAATCAGAATAACTGTCGATAAGTATCAAGCATGAAATATAACTTTAGGTTCTAAAAATCCTCGAAAGATTATCCTCATGCTGACAAAACCTTTCAGCTATCTTTGGGAAGTGGGAACCAGTAGGGACATCACTTAGAAGACTTGTTATGCCTCAATAACCTACATCTTACGACAACTTCTCCCTCAGATGAAGAACCATCTGGTACATAATGAATGACCCTTCAGGTTCCGTTGACAATGTGGTCTGGCTGACGCCAGATGAACTGTTTTTCAAACTTCCCGGTCAATTTATCACTTCAATAAGATTGACTGGTGGCGAGTGAATTACACTTTTAAGGTGTTGTTTTCACTAACATAACCACGAGAAAGTGGCACTGCTATTATCAAATAAAGAGCCTTGATCCGTCCCTTTGACTGTCCAACCACATTATGCTGACGGTTTCTGTGTAAACTTTTAGTAAGCTTGGCCTTAGGTTCTTTATAACTGTTGTTATATTCAGGGTCAGATGCAACCGAGTGTCGCTTGTGTACAAGATTAGTTGATATGACAGAAATCTGTCTGTTGCGGCTGCACAACCTTTCTGGAACAAAACTGTTCACGGCAGGCTCTCACAACTATTGCTATTTGTTCCCAGTGTTCGTTAGGTTCTTTCATATGACTCAAAATTTGCAGTTTGTTCATTGATGCCTCCTGGTAAGCGATCTTCACACTGCAATTGTCCAAATATCAGTTAATTATCTGGTAGTTACGTTTTTGTGACCCTGAGTAGACAACGGCACGGGCACGCACAACAGCACGATTCAAACCTAACTGGTTGCCTAAAAATAATTGGCAGTCTTTACCACTGGCTTTTGTATGGTTAATCCGTGTCAATGCACAAGGTCACCTTCATGTGATACAATGTTTTTCATTGTATCAGACTGCGGTGCTCGAACTACAAATGCTATGTGATGCATATAGCTACGGCTGTCTTTCAGATTTGTGAGTTGTGCTTTCATATCCGACGTAAATGCACGTCGCCTTCTTTCTGAAACAAAACGACCAAGTTGAACGTTCAACTCGCCTTCTTCTACGATGCTGTCTATTTGCGTGGTCCGCTATAGAAGATCGATGAAAGCGTCACGAAAATCAATCTTGGTAATATCTGAGCCGACGTCCATCGGGGCATCAGCAAATGTAACGTACATGAGACTTTTCTTATCTGCGCTGATAAACTTTAGCGAATGTATCCAGTCTAACAGCGTATACTCTACTGTCCCTTGAGATCCGGTCGAGTAGATTGCGTTCTATTTTGGTACAAAACGCGATTCTCACACCACATTGACTATGAGATTCAATTGTGGAGTAACCAGGGACTCTAACGCAAATATGCTTAGATCTTCGCTCAATCTCACGCGAATAATGGTATTGGAGTGTCAGGGTTTCTTCTCAGAGACACAGCTTGTAGCATGTTCCGGAACTGTGGGAGTGCTAAACAGTGCAACTTTTGATATACGTGTCAAAGCGTGCGGATTTTGAAAACGTCGTTGTCTACTTGTTGTTATGGGTTTATGAAGTGGAGAGATTAGCTCTGTTTTATGGGTGTACTTGCATCTATAGGCCTGATGCCACAACATGATTTTCACTAAGTGATGACCGGTAGTTTAACGTGGATGCGATTACCACAGATGTTGGCAAGCATGCTGCCACAAGTAAGCAATGTAGACTACCTTGCTGCGGACACCTAGTTTGGATTTGTGCAAGTGACAAAAGCAGACTGAAACGTATGCTACCTGTATACAAAATAAGTTAGCCTACAATGAGTACTACATAAATCATGACCTGAATACATCCACTATACAAAACGACAGGTATGACTAATAGCATAGCATTCAATATCACCTACTTTGTAGCTCATATACTCGTTTACTTCATTCTCAAGCAGCTTTATACACATCTGAAAGCTATTTGGTCTGCTTACGACTTTGTTAGTTTCTGTAGAGCAAGTCATATGGACTGCACAAAACGGCGACTATCTGAACTCATCCAGCAGCATTGATTGTTGTGTCTAAGCCCACGACCGATAAATTTCTCCTCATATGCAGCTTTGGTCGAGTTGTTTCGACCAGCCTATCCGGCCGGTTCAGCCGGGCCACTCTATCGAGTCTGTAGGGTTCAGTCAAAGCAGAACAGAGGTTATGTTCTGGCAATCGTGGTGCTATTGAAATGTGTTCATATTCACCCCCACTAAACCGTTAAAATCTTCTGGTTAAAAACTTGAACCTCCGGCGACCTTCATTTACCTCCGTAGATATGATGATCTACTCAAAAACATGTGGCCTACATGACTGATGCTGTGTAATTGGTTCTCAAGAATTTAACTTGACTGATATTACTGAGTAGATTATCTTGTTTCGGTGATGTACCATCTACCGTCCCCGCTGAATTCACACATATGTACTTAGTCTGATGTTCAAACATCTAGAATAAACATGCTTTTCATCTCATTATGTATGTGAAACAATAAGGGTCATTATCAGCCGTTACTAACTGGCAAGGTCGGTACAGATCCAAAACTAACTGTTTAGTTGCTTAGTTACCTACAGTCAACATAGATTCTGAAAAAGATATTTTGTTTTATCAGCCAAACTGCTGTCCGAGAACAAGGGTAGTTACTGAAGGCAGACGAAGTGACGTTGTCGTTTTAGGCTTTTAGAAACATCCAGTTTGATCACTTAGTCCTTGCTCATATGTAGGCATAGTTTACAGATTATTCCAGAGATCGCTACCATAATGTCAAGGTCAGTTGAGTGTAGACACTGATGTGTCACATGACTACATACCCCGAAAATCATTGCTCATCTTATCCGTGCCCAAAATCTACAGATTGGGAATATCGTATTTCTGTAATTTGCTGCTAACAAGAACAGATGATGTATTGCAGTCAGAATAACAGTAGGAATGTGAGGTGGGACCTAAACCGAGCGCACTGTTAAATTACTGATAGTCTGATCATTCGTGTTGCACAGATTGCCAACACTGTCTGTGAACAGGATCAGATAACCATCAACAAAAACTATCTTCGC
>JTDE01001935.1:45885-86071 GCA_014338405.1 Paragonimus skrjabini miyazakii | reverse complement strand
TCATTGGAAAGAAAGCCAATTCGATACTCGGGTTGTTTAGCGTGTCTCGTGGGACGTTTCACTTTTGGAGAGTTTTGCAAATGCAAACTCACCAGTATGCCCGTGTTTTGAGATAAATATTTGAGTTTATCGAGGAGAAAATTACCTTTATTGAGAACGCACAAGGAACAGCGACAAACCCGGTCATTGCGCCACAGTCGCTATCTTATTCAGAGAGGTTTCTTAAACTGGGTAATCATCCACGTAACAGTGACATGACAGAATCCATCATCAGCCCTCTCACTCATCGAGATACTTTCTTTGGACTAGGCCAAATCAAGAACTTAAAAGTAACTTGCTGAAGCTACACAGTCAGATATATCGTCTGACTTACAAGCAGCATCCATTCAGATTCCGGGTGTACCTGAGTTGTAACATCCTGTCAGAGCTTGTCATAACAACACCGTCAACTGATGACTTTATGTGAGATTCTGACGCACGCATTCAGGAAATCAGGCCGGACCTCCTGATAGCTTGACCACCAAAGTCATTCTAGTAGGACAAAATCAAGTTCGATATCTCAAACTTGTTTCTGGTAGCCAGTCCGTTCTACATGCTAATTTGAGCTTATTATATTTTTGATAGATTGTGATTGGGCACATTATCTGTCATTCTCATTTTCGTAAATTTTGAATTGGTCAACACATATGACTTCCGAACATATCTGGTCTCCTTCATCTTATATCTTTCACAGAAAAATTGTCTCTGCAGTATCACGTGTAAACGGCCAAGTATATACGGTTATCACAAACAATCAAATCACTCAAGCTAATGTTTGAAATGGTGAAATTTCATACGCTTATCCAACATTATCACTGTTCACCTCATTTGATGCAATTGGCGAATACTTCCTCTGAATCCGACCGTAAGTTGAGTTCATGGGTTCGGACAAGCAAATTACTTTCGGTCATTTTGCATCGATGAATCATGGCGTTTCGTCTGAGGCAATACCCAGAAGATCAGTGTTCCATTGGGTGATAACTATGTTCTGAGTGAATCTGTTGAGATCATTGTATGCTCACTCTGCAAGCAGGGTGAGAGCTTATGGACAACTGTCTCGCGTATTCATCACTTCTAGTGATGTTCGTCAAGGGTGTGCGATTTCCACTTTCTTGTTCAATTTTGTCATGCACCACATTCTGGAGGGTGCGGTTGAGGAGTCCAGTGAACTTGGCTTTGAGCTTCATTCTGGAGCTAGGTTGACCGATCTGGAGTACGTGGATGACGTCATTTCACTTAGCCCCTCTGCCGAAGACGTGCAAACCATGCCGAACAAGGTGAGTGACCGGGCTGGTTTGTATGGAATGTGCTTCATACCTTCAAAGTATAAAGTGCTGCTTCATGATAGGGGCATTTCCACTTGTACCTTCTTCATTGTAAGTAATCCGTTCGAGTCTGTGTTCATCTTGATCCACTTGGGTAGCACTATCTCGTCAGCTTGTAATATTGCTGATGAGATATCAGCGAGGATTGCAAAAGCACGAGTTGACTTACTCAGTTTGCGTCATCTGTGGCGTCGAAAAGACGTTCGGTTGTCGCTGAAATGAAGAGTATATACTGTTTGTGTACGTTTTATGTTGCTTTATGTTTCGGGAACGTGGCCTGTTCCCAAGGAAGATATAAACAGGCTTGCCGTGTTTCATTATCATTGTCGCCGCGACTTAGTCCACACTAAGTGGACGGATCGCGTGAACAATACGGCCGTTAGCCGGCGCGTATTCCGGAACACCCGGGATGCGCGATCACTTGGCCAACTACTCATGGTGCACAGCTTGCGATGGTTGGGCCACGTACTCCATATGCCAGCTGAGCGTTTACCGTACCGGGCATTATATACTGAGACCACCAACAGTTGGGTGAAACCATGTAGTGATCGGGCAACGATGTGGTCACGAAGTCTGAAGACCCTGACTACTCCACTGAGCAAAATGGGTAGGTGTCGCCTGCCTGGATGGGGTCCTCGTGATCACCTAAATTGTTGATTAGAAACGTTATCCAAGATGGCCGTGTGCCACAGTCAATTTCGTGCCTGCATCCATTTCTTCGGGTTAGTCTTCTTTTATTAACTTTCAACCTTTGTAGTAACGTTTTCTTCCAGCATAGTCTGCATCACAGTTGAGGTGAGCGACAGCCCCAGGCACAGCAACTTCTGGTCAGGTTCATGGCTGCTATGATGATGATGTTGATGATGATAACTCTATACTGTGAAGGAAAGCTGCTTTTTTCAACCTCGATAAATTATCTTCATACGAAAGAAAGGAGCGATTCGTGCAACGTCAGTTTAGGAGTCAACATCGTGGATTGTTGTATTCCGCCCGTCTCTAAACGATGGTTTCACCAGATCACGGTGACAGCAGATCACTGCAGTAAACACACATGCTACTTTTTTCGAAGGCAAAAAGTCCGGCCAGGCTGATATAATGTCGATATAAGTTTTTCAATGTGGCACAAACAGAAAGTTCCGTGAACGACAAGACCGCTGCACAATGGGTTGAGGGAGACCACCCTTCAGCTTAGGTCAACATTGTGCTTCAAGAAGTTGTCTTTCCACACACCTGAAATACGATCACAAGACAACTTTAACTAAGGGATTACGCATAATCTGAATGGTCTCCAATAATCAACCTGATGTAGTCCAAGATAGCAATAAGACCATAACTGACCAAATAACCGTTCCTCAAAGTAACACTTTACCCTAAGCTTCAAGGATGTGAATACGTCTACCAAAGTTCATTCTGGACTGTAACTTAACACAAATCGAACTTTGAGTCCAAAATTGGTCTAACAACACGGTTACCTAGGCATGTAGTTGAGTTCTACCAATAATAACTGAACTTTGTTATGTTTGTGAGTAAGAATTCATCTACGGATAAGTTGTACCGTTTATCTCAGACTCAGTGGAGTTCGTAATTCGATGTTGGTGTTAAGAGTACTAATTTTATTCAGGTGGTCAGCACAAGAAAAAAAAACGTCACCGAATTGGCTTTATTGCTTCAACCACTGGATTAATAAAAGAACGACCAATTGAAAACACGAAGAATGGATTATTTCTTCAAATTTCTTCATTGTTGTTTTAAAATGCCAAAACATGTATGTGACTGAGGTCCCATCCGTACAAAGAACGATTTATAGGTAACTATAAACTAGAACTTTGCAATCACGATAGGTCCACCTGACAAATATCTCGATTGGTTTTCAAATCCGCGTACCTCTCAGGTTTCAAACAAAATCGGAGATGAAACCTCAGGAAGCAGTTACTCCTACCTAAAATCTCTCTAGTGTGTTCGATTTGATCAATCTGTGTTGATTGTCTATGGCAACGCTAGATAAGTCACAGCAGCATGAAAAACAAACGAGTAAATCGGCTTTTAATTTGAACGGAACTACTCAGTGGTGTTTTACGGATGATTATAACGACAAGCCTGTCTTATAAGTTTACCAATTTGCAAATAATTCACTTGTATTGCGACAGCCTAGTTTACTACTTAATTCACCTTACACTCTAATGAAGAGGCGTTATTAGAAGAGGTTAAAACAGATGGACAGCTGTACTTTCGTAGACAAAAAAAATCTGACAAACTGCTCATGAAAGCCAGTGAGTAGTTACTCGGTACATGTTTGAGCAAGCTAAAATTAATCAAAATCAAGAAGACTGAGGGTTAACAAAGTTTGACCTAATCTGAAAGTCAATGTGGCTGCCAGCAATTGTGTATGACGTTCGATCTATATAAAAACCAAAATCCCCTACTACTCAGCAGTAAACAAAATACCGCTCAACAAGTTAACGATTTTTGTGATTTCAACCTGGAGAGAAGTCCTAGTCGAGCGGTCATCGATTGGAGTTAACAGACGGTAACTTTGTATCCTCTCGAGGCGATCGAGCAATCTGATCATTACTCACAAGCGAAAGTGGTTGTATGTTCACATATGATAATTCGGTCGTGCCTAATGTGAGGTCAATGGCGCAGTGGTCAACACGGTTGCCTCATGAACAGCGTGGCCGCGGTTCTAATCCCGAACGTGGCAAGGATATTCACTACTGACGAGCTCTAATGAGAGCGGAACTCGAGTCTAGTGCTTTTTTTCGAAATGGCCCGACTGGAATGTGTATGGGAATGCGATATCTGCGATCAATTGTGGGCTATATTCAATCTATTTGATCATCACTATCACCACAGCATAATCATGGACAGAGCAGCAAGATCTAATTAAAATGTGAAGAGGGAGTGCAGGAAATGTAAACAACACAATAACCGGTGTCAAACCCCAGGCATTAAACAATTTGTTTACTTTTTCAAACAAAAGATGGAGCTATTAATGAGTTTATGTTGATTTCACTACGGAGCTTTCTTCACAAGATAATTCAGTCAAACAATACTAAAATTAATAAAAACCTATTTGAAACACTGAGTTCCCTTTAACGACTTCATTAGAGCAGAAAGAAGACATACATTGCGATATGTTAACATTTCATTTACTCTTATCAGTCAAACGTAAAACATGTACGACCAACTGAAGGAACTGTTGCCTACATCTTTTGGTGAGAGAGGTTGGTTTCGTGCAAAATTGGTGGATATCTCAAACCAGTTTTTGTCGGCGCCCATTCGTCAACACTGCTGTCTAAAGCAGGAACACTATCGGGCCATGAAGGAACTAAAAGACATGCAACATCTGGTATTCCTTAAACCGGATAAAGGCTGTGGTGTAAACGTCATGACCAACGGCGAGTAGTTAAGGAAAATGAACACTATTTTGGAAGACCAGAGAAAGTTCAAAGTGGACCAAACAGCTGAGAACAACATATTGTTGGAAAAGCAAGTTGCAAGACAACTTCAGATGGTGTTGTTACATGGACACATATCTGAAGCTCAATATAGACAACTGAAACCAGTTGGCACGGAAACCCCTTGATTGAGAGGTGCTCCAAAAGTGCACAAGGATGGTACACCTCTACGCCCGATCTTGTGCATGAACAATTCTGTTTACCATAAAGTTGCTCGTTGGCTAGTGGACATTTTGGACTCCCTCTGTAAAGTTTTATTCCCACACTGTTTGAAGGACTCCTTCGAATTAGCTGAAATCCTAGAAAACACTTCGGTGAGTACCCAAGTAATGTATTCCATGGATGTTGATTCTCTTTTTACAAATGTTCCCCTTCGTGAGACAGTTGATTTTTTATGTGACTTCATCTCCAGTCAGAACTGTGATATAGGTGTTCCACTTGAATACCTCAAAGATCTTATTCTGTTATGTACAGAAAACATTCGTTTCAATTTTGAATGACTTGCTTACAAGCAGATAGACGGTGTGGCTATGGGTAATCCGTTAGGCTCAACACTAGCGGACATCTTCTTAGGAATGATTGAGCGGCAAGTCGCGGATTATATAGCTGAATCGTTATTGTACAAACGGCACGTTGATGATATTTTAATTTTTACTGACGTTACTTATTTTGATTTGTTTTTCAACTTCTTTAATGATATTCATGCCAACCTATCTATCTCACGAAGTAGAATCGAACAATAGTTTAGCTTTTTTGGATGTACTCATTACTAGACGTGCGGATGGCACGTTACGGCGCTCAGTTCACCGCAAAGCGACATGGAGTGGTCAATATCTTCAGTTTTCCAGCTTTGCTCCTATCGCATACAAACGGGGTTTGGTTAAGACACTGTTTCATAGAGCCAGACGTATCTGCACCCCCGATACACTGCAGATGGAACAGGAATTACTGAGACAAACGTTATTAGCAAATGGATACCCCGACAAATTCATCGGGGCACATAATACGGTGTAGAAGAGCACTGAGCGCATACTGACAGCTCGAAAGAAGGATGTTTTCTTATTCTTGCCATTCAAAGGTGACCACTTAGCCAACGACATAACGCATAAATTAAAGTCTGCTCTGGCTCGAACGTATGCGGCTGCGCTGTTGCGCTTATTTCAAACCACCAGAGGACCAGTTCTCCGCAATCGCGAATGTAGCTTGCCAAACTCTTCCGCCTCCTATGTTGTTTACCAGTTCACTTGCAGTTGCAGTGACGTTTACATAGGCAGAACAGATCGACAACTATCTCAGCGAATCGCCGAACACATTCCGAAATGGTTGAAACAACAGATGACGCACCAGCCTCAACTTGTTGCACTGACGGCTCGAAACCCAACGTCATCGATTGCTAAACACCTCATGACAACGGGTCACCAAGTTGACCCATTAACCTCATTCAAGATACTGTTGCGCAATCGAAACCCGAAGCTACTAGCTTTCTGTGGAGCAATGCTCACCCGAGCATACCAACCGACGTTGTGTGCACAAGTGGTTGAGGCAACCTATCGGGTTGCCATGGTCGTGATTACATAATACTTGGTGTGCTTGTATGCGTGTCTAATTCCCTGTCTGTCCTAATTTGTATGATGTACATAACTTGCATGTTTTACGTTTGCGACTGATGAAAATAAATGAAATGTTAACACATCGCAATATATGTCTTCTTTCTGCTCTAATGAAAAAACCTATTGTATTAGTCGGCTGTTTGAGTTAATCGGAAGATAGCCCGACCTGATGCAGCTAACAAATTGGTAAATGAAATTTTCCTTTGTCAACTTGTCTGGTACACCATACATTTCCTACTGACACTACAACCGACTGGAATAAGACGCAAGGTGTCATGATCTTTGATGGATGCTTAATCGGTTCAGTATTTGAAGAGTCTTCTATCATACAAATAACATTCCGATCAGTCGAGAAGCAGTTACTTAACGCAAGAGCAGTCAAGCCGATTATAAATTCAAAGACAATCCGCTGAAGTACGTCCAGCAAACCGTCCGCCAGCTGCAAGTTCGCAGTAAGGAAAAATTATAGCGCAATAAAATAGGCCGCAAACCCAAAAGGTGGAAGCTGAATGAACAAATTCCGCGCACGACATCAATGCAATGTCACCAGTCAAGTTACGACTGGTCCACAAGCGCACACTCAAAAATACGTGTTGGCCAATTAGAGCCTTCTCCATCTCCTCCTCCCAACATCATAATCATTATCATCACTCTCAGCTTTGGGTCCTACCTCTGAGTATTGTAGCATGGGCTGATTTTCATTCTGATGGTAGATCAGGAAGTAGCAGACGAGTACATGAGTATAAATGCACAAGGAAGAGCAAGAAAGCGAGGAAGATAGAAAAAAAAGAAAATATACATAAGAGCTAAACCCCCCAAGGATACCAGTTAGCCATTCACTGCGGCACATTGCCAACTGAGAGAGTTTCCAGCCAGTGTTATGACTGGTCATGAGCTCCCAAAACCAGGTAAACGGCACCTACTACCCTGCATCAATGGGACGATCAAAGTTTTCATGGTACATGACCATGTTGTCGCCTAGCTCAGTCGAGTTTTCCTCCAACCTCCAGGAGTCGCAATGAGCACGGCGCGGTGGGGTAGACGTTTATTCGGCAAATGCAGTACGTAACCCAAGCAGAGAGGACTGTTTTACACTCCGTTACTGCAAGCAGAATTTAAAATGCTTCACCATGTTTATCCTCAAACGGACTATACACGACTCTGTTCGTCTTTGTTTAGACTGATCAAGGGGAGAAAAGTTGAATGGGAAGTCGGACCGGCAGCCCTCTACATTACCAGTTGAAGCTCTTATCCGTTTGCCTATCAAGTTTTCTAGTCCAAATTCCTGTGACTTACTTTTGACGTTCCAGTTTGGAACAGCAGTGACATATATCTATTCCCTTGGCATTGTCTCATAAGGCCAATCACTTTGGATCATCTAATAGGACAGACAAAGTACACCGCACGGGCTGTTTGATTCTCTAAACTATATGTTCATACTTGAATGGACAGCGTTATTGGGAAGTGCCGTAGAAGTTGCGCTGTACAGAGTGGTTGGGTCAGAGGCGAGTGACACGAGAGTTAACACTTCCAATCGACACGTTACGTTCAGTTTGTAAAGCACTCAATTTAAGGCCAACAACTGGAGAATGAGTGGTAAAACTACTTAGAATATAAGGACGTATCTCCTTCTTGAATTTGTTAAACACATTACCGTGGAGAAGTAATAAGACGTTGACAGCTCCATATTTTTATTCAAGCGATGATAGAAGAGAATAAATAAGTGTCAAGCATGAGCAACGACAAGTGAACTTCACTGTTGAATTTAGCTTACTTCTACACGAAATTCCATTCTTAGAAAACGTTCGGTGTTGCAAGTGTGCACGAAATCAATTGGAACCAAGCCTATTACCAGTTAAGAGAAAATTGTTAATCGACTATTCATTCCAAAACCTGACAAGAGTCTTTCGGTTCAAGCACAACATCGCAAAAACATGACCAACTAGATTAACACGTGAATGGGTTAGTAGCTGAGGCAACCACGCTAGCATAAAGGTGTGCCATAGCTCAGCGATAACGACTCAGACTGGCAATGCCGCGGGGCCGGGTTCGCACTTTGCGATTTGCCCACACCCAGTTCACATGACTCACTAATTCGCAGTGTGGTTCAGAAAGGTAACTTTGTTCCAAACAGGAGGATCTATGCGACTATGAGATGGTGGACTTTTGAAGACAACGTCTACCAGATCAATAACGCAAAAACGGATTGTTGAACTTAAACTGTATCATGCTTACTCACATCTGAGGTTGTCTGATGCGCGAAACCCTTACAATGATTCAGTTACGACCGGCAAAGTGCGTGTAGACACCTGACTGACCTCGTCCGAAGTTGATCCTTGTGCTCCTCAGCCGCTGGAACTATTACGCTGAGGGCATTACCACAACTCCAGCGTAATTGTCCGCAAATATTCGCCGATGAATCTGTTGACCCTGTCCAAAGTAACTGATATGATTTCTGAACGCAAATTTTAAAAGAGAATGTGATCTATGAAAGAGACTGTCTCAATCGCATGAACGCTCGATATTGTCAGTGATTCTAGCTGTGTCGGTAGTTATAGTGCCGGTGTCACTTGTACACTACCTTGACAGTGCTCCTAAAGACGAAAATTACCACAGCAAATACCCGGGTTCTTTTATATAGCTGAACCCCATGCAATCAATCTGACAGTTTTCAGCGGGACATGGCAGGATAAGAACGGGATTCGCTGGTAAAGATCTTTGTAACTCGGTACATTATACGGATAACAGATAGAGAAGCATCTTCCAGACAACTCAGATCACGTCAATCATCTCCATCCTTCCGTGATCCACCCATCTCATAGGAACTCTGCTGACAAGATTTCAGATAAAGACAACACGTGTTACATTATTTTATTATGGAAGTAAGTCTTATTTATTGGTAACGACGTACTGTTTTAAATGCAGTTAGTCAATAGTGTTCCAAAGTACTGATTATTTTTTTTAAAATCATACTTTGACTACTTTGTAATCATCATATAAAGTCACCAGCGTACGTGAACAACCAGATGAAAGACAAATGGGTGTCATTCCAGAAACATGAAGCCAAGATTAGGACAGTAACATCGAGAGTAAAAACCGTGCACATCGGGACCCTGGTTGAAAGCATTATTAACGATGACAATCGGTTTCGGGAAACCCTTGCCCACAACTAGTACGAATGAACCAACAAAAAACATTTCCGAAGCAGCTTACTATGTCTAGGTAATTATGATCCATACTAACTGAGGCTGACAAAACCTCCCCGCTCTCAAGTTTAAGTGTTTGAAATTCGGCTTGGTCGTCTGATTAGATCTGGTGACACCTACTCGAGGAAGATTCAGACAATCAGGCCATATGACCTAGACAACAAACAAGTTCGGACACAGCCAAGTTTGTTTGAAATAAGTGAGTCATCACAACCACAACAGACAAATGTCCCAAAAATAAAAACGCTTAGGCATCATGAAGAAATCGATGCACCTATCGGTCTTTGCCACATAGACAAATTAGATTCGATTTCTTGATGGAAAAGGAGGCAGATTTTGGAATAACATCAACAGACAGAAAAGTTTGAGTCTCACATATTCACAAACTGATGGTCAAGTAAATTCCGATCAGGCTGAACAGTTGGAAGTCCTAAAATGTAAAACACTGGTTTTAAGCACACAACTCTCAATATCAAACTAGTAAAACCAGTATTGATGGCTACCAGTTTCTCATCGAAATTGGTTAAAAGAACGGGATAGTCGACGGTATAATTTAGCAATTTGAACATCAATAATCGATTACGTTTTCTCATCACAGATGGTTGGTCGCAGGCACAGAGTGCGCTGAAACGGATGAATTCCTCGTATCCACAAATACCTACCAATATAGAAAGCTAGATTAAGACTAGTCTACCATTGCTTGATACATGCATCAGACGGAAGGCAGACGGATTCATTCAGTGGACAAAACAGCACCGACAGTACAGTTACTTGTATTGGAGACTACTGTACAGTCTAATGGTTATCATAAACTATTTCTTGGTATGCGAATTCGAGCATATACATGTTCTTTAAAAAGATGATGATATATGCCAACGTTTTATCGCGAGAATATAAAATGTTTTCAGTTAAGTGATCCTACTCAGAACGTACAGTATTACAACACAGCGTATGAAGCAAGCGATGCTCGAATCAACAAAATCCAATGTTGCCTAAGAATGCCCACATGGATGAGAAGTATTCTACTGAGCCAGGACTAAGCTATATTTAAGAATCGAGGTCGCGAACCAAATTCCAAAATGTGCCAAACAAGTCACGCAAACACATAACACCCCAGTCAAACATCGAAGCAAGGGGCTTGCATCATCCACCCTCGGTCACACTTGGTGACATGATGCATATATAATCCAACTGCGATTCACGTTCGTATTTGATATCAAGCAGCCGAACACTAGGCTTTGCCGAAGTTGTTGCCAAACCCGTGTTGTATCCAAAGACGGTTGATTTTCTGGTTGTCACTACCATGTTTCTGGTTTAATTAACCATTCCACACCGTTTATCTGATTTACTGTATGATTGATCTGCTGGACGCATTCGTAAGGATGCGGTACAGTTTGCTCCGAACCTAAACTGAGCAGTGTCTCAACCGAATAAATCATTTTCTCACAATTCGCGATCAGATTGACCATTTCTGTGCTCACCTACCTTAGAATAAGGCAGTAAATTTGAGCTCGTCTTATTTAAGAGATTCAACAACAGCCACCGTGCTGCTTGTGAACCGAACACATGGTTTTCCACTGCTCCATTGACTTCACACAACCGAACCATGATAGTGAAACGCTGTCATAGTCGACTGAGAAAGAATCAATCGATAGGTAGGCCGCATTAAGAGTGTCTGTATTCATGACGTTTTAGAGAAAGCTGCACGAGTTAAGATACCTTTGTTTCTGAACGGTTTCGAAATCGTGATAGACGGAGAAATGGGAAATGTTCTAAATAAAAACAAACCCAGCAGTGGCTTATTAAATCTATAACAAACATTATGAGACAAACAGAGAGGCCGATTTGCGATCAGTGTGATAGATCCAAATCTGCTGGGCGAGTTAGCCGAAGGTGAATTTTAGTTTCTTGCATGTGTGGGTTAATTATGCTCATGAAAGCTTCAACTGGTAGACAGGCTGTAACCGGATGTACCAATCTGAAATCGGATGTTCCAACTAATGGTTTTCAGTCGAGGTCGAGTTACTGTTGTAGACAAAATGAAACTTACCGGCACATTGAGCGGATTTTTACAAGTGTTATTTGAAATCTTGCATAGAAAAAAAGCCGTTTTGGAGGATCACTATCATAATCACGTTTTTACCACACAACCCCTACAACGACCACTATAATAAAACGTTATCCCAAGATTCTAGGTTTGTTTGCGTCAGTGTCCATTTCGTGAAACTCAACGATCACTGACCCAACTGGGGTCATTTTGAACCATGGCCGGAGTTATAATTCCGGCCTTAACAAAAATATGCATGACTGATGAGTTGGAACAAGAGTGAAATTCAATTCCAGCGTTTCTTTTTGAAGAGAACTGATTGAGAAGTCTACAGTGAACTGCGATTACAATATATCACAACTGCATCGGATTACAAAAATTAGTTTCAGAACCCAATAGAACACATGTTGAAAGTCAGGCCCTGACTATTCTACTCAGTCATATACTAAGTGACATGCATAAGCTGGTCTGTTTCGACAAGACAGTAATAATTCGCGGGCTCAGTAAACGTATTTTAAGTTTGTACTTCTGTTTCAGTGGCAAGACAATGAGATGGTTTGTTCGTGGGGTTGTAGAGATTGACTCTAGAAGGTAGGTTAGGATAACCTGCTTCCTGGGCTAATTCAACGTATTTTTGAGAAGTTGACTGGTACTTAATCATACTGTTTGGTCGAGCGTCTTGATAACCGACTTGTTTGACGATCGGTGAATAATTTTGGAAACATATAACAGTCGGAAATACAATCTCCGTGCACCCGGCCATGTTCTCCGGAGGATTGAAACGAATAAACTGTTCATAGTGATTTGTCTATAAACGGCGCGTCTTATTAGTTGATCTTTCTTTGTGTGGTTATCTTAATCACGCAGTTACATGCGACACAAACTGTTGTCCAAAACTTGATATGTATTTGAAATTCGACCATAACCTTGAAGACGCATAAGAAAACACTATAAACCACATTTGAACTAGCAAGATTAAAGAGAACCGATTTTTGGTGACCATGCGTTAGCTGAATTTATGAACGGAAATCATAGTGCACACTCGCGCATATCAGATAAACGAAGTTGGGTATTGATCAATGTTTATTGCGCGTACAAATGCCCAGACATTGTCGATCACAGAACGAGAAACTGGCCACAGGCTGGGATTGGGTTTGAGGGAACAGCGATCGTAATAATCTGTTCCAGAAACTGGACGGTCAGTGATATTTCGACCAACCGTACGAACTGGGAAGGGAGTAGCGCAAGTTGGGACAGCTCGGAAGGCAAAAAAAATGTCGAAACAGACGCCGAATTGCTACAGATCCCTTCAGCCGTAATTCACGTAATAAGTAAAGGTCGACCTCGAATTCCTGTATGAGAAACAATGATTGACATGCGAACAGAGTGCAAAAAGACGGATGGTTCACCGTTTTATGGGAAACAGATTTAGCAGTGTCTTCACAGCTACTTATCGCAGATTGCTTAAATGTATGCTATTAAATCACGTCTTAATTGAGCAAGTCTGAAAATAGATACTGACGTTCCGCACCCACTTTCATGCAGGTAGCCATTTAAAATCAATACTTTCGTCGTAAATCCATACTTTTCTGCACAAATCCTTGACATGAAGCTGCAACGCTAAATAAATCTAAACTGAACATCAACCATTAGGATCCTTATGAAACAGGCCCGGCGAACACTGCGGACAAATGTGAACGATGATCAAGTGATAACAACTAACATACAACTTATCGGTACCCGGATTAATTGTCTTTCAGTGTTAGTATACATCCAATCTGTAACTCTTCGTCCACGGATGTCATGACATCTTTATAAATAGATGACTTTAAGCAAAGTATTGATGAGCACTTGTGAGTTTAATTCGAATCCACAACCGGTGTGGTCACCTGGACTACTTTGAGGTGAAACAGGATCTCTATTACCAGTGTCAGCAAGAATTACCTGTTGAAGTGCGCTTTGCGCACATTATCCGCATACGTCCGAGTTACAATTTCTCTTTTTACGTACTAATATTATCATGCTTTTTCATGATTCATGTTCAAATGGTCCTTACAATTTCTCTCTTTGCTCTTCCTTCACCCTATGTTTGTTTAAAACTGTTCCACACAAAGATAGGTACACATAACTATCGGAAACAATCTTGATTTGTAGAATAATTCTTTCAAATTACAGAAGTGAAGCTGTTCTAATAATACAAATGTGTAAAACAGAACGGTAGGTCTCCTTACTAAATGACAACACCGTTGGTGGAAAATGTAGTTCTGGAGGTGATTCGGTTGCTTTATGCATCATGACAATCAATAAACACACAAAAGAGTAAGGCTTTTTGGGTCATCAGAGGTCACGTGTTGAAATAACACCAATCAAGGTGAACCCCATAACACCTTCAGGTGTTTTTGTATAGAAAGCGGTCACTGTCATGACCATTTATAACGAATTTCAATAAATGCAGTTTTTAACGATGCCAGATTTGTTTTGGCCCCAATCTATTCGACCCAACTCTAGAAAAACCAGGAAACTCCTACTCCTAGACCAATCAGAGATTCATATATGACCCAAATTGCGCAAAATTGTTTTTGTAATCAAGCTCGAACTTTTAGATGGTCGCGAGTCAATCTGCATACCATGCATGATCGCATGAAATCACCATCGAGCAGATACCTGAAACATGAAGGTAAGCAATAACATCTAGAAATGGACGATACTCAGTTTAGATTCACATATCTACCGTTTTTGATGTTATAAAACACCGGGCGGAGGGTTTTTGAGCTTTCCGTGTTTAGAGAACACAGGAACAATCTTCGAACTCACCTGCAGTGAGCTATGCTTCAAAAATTAGAGAGAGAAAAAGGGACTTAAATGAAGTCAACTATCTAGGTAGATTCATGAATAAGCCTCAGCTAAACATCGTTAATCAACTTCTAACGGGACTAAAGAGCATTAGAGCCGCAACATTCATTGCATATAGTTACAACGCATGAGCAATAACGTAAACAATTTTGTTATATCAATCGAAACACGGCCTGTAGAATGTTCGTTTGGACAAAAAAGCGTTAACCATATCTTGACAATCGGATGGTAAACAGCTTTCTGTTGTAGATGGATGTACTAAAACGTGAAAAAAGGGTAAAATGTTTGTATTTCTGTAAGGTTCACACAATTTGGTCACTAACGCACAAAATCTTTCAGGTCAATCTTAATTTTCAGTGCCACTTTATAACACATGGACATCGAACCTCTCCCAATTTTGCCATCGTCTAGATGCGTACACGTTGACAATAAAATCGACCCCACACTAGTTCACTGTAGAATAAAACTTAGTAGGGATTTTTGTTCATAAGATCGAGAAGCGTATTTTGATACAAAAGAAAAAAACCGAGCCACAACACTCCTTTTCTTTGATCGATATTTTGTGAGAAGCTGACTATCCAACTGGTTTTCATTAAAAGAGATTTCCTAATTTCCAACAAGGACATCTCTCCGATTCAAACGGAGCACTGCAATAAGTGATTTGCATCATTTGCTGAGCAGGCGTGCTAAAGTTTGGTCGGTGAAAAATTCTCACGTATAACGTTAAAAACTGTATCGAATAATTCTCGCAGCAGACGCAACTGTTAAAGACTGATCATTTGGGGGGATGTTCGGCATTGTGCATCCAGACAGGACAAACGTTTTCAAAATATATTTTGAGTCTTTCTTCACTATCCATATTTTTATTCCCTATTTGCTTAGCTTGTTCGACATGAATGTAACTAGAAGTGTCCAGTTTTTTTATTACATTGGTTTTTCATCAATCATGGAGGAGAGGTTTAGGAATGCAAGTGGTTCCACATGTTGTAGTTAACCCATCGAAAGTATTTCGTACTTGAGTGAACTCATCAATTTGCCTTCATCTGTTGCGATTGACCTTACCATACAAGACCGATTTTCAAGTATAGGTTGTCGGAACATGAGAATTCTGAAGTTTTCGCTTCAAAGGGAATCAACAAAATGGTCTTTTTCATACAGTTAGTAGGTCTATAAACGAATAAACACTTTCGATTTCTACAAAGATCGTAAATCTAGAGCATCCGAAACGATTCTTGATAGTTTGAGACACAAGTTCATTGATAAAGAGCAAGCATAAATTATAAACAAAATAGATCGTGCGAGTGTACGTATTTCATAGAACAGAAGTAACGGTAAATATGTAAATTATTGGTGTTCAACCATTACATAAATTCGTCTCCAGTTTTAAACTTCTCCCAAACCTCATATGCGCCGGGAACAGAAAGTCAATAAAATGTGCTTGCCACTTTGGCCTAACATCCGCTGATGCAGATCATCACTTCTAAAACTTGTTTTTGTAGCGTTCAACAGACTCGCAATAGATGGAAGCGCATCGTCAGCTGAAAACGTGTACACAGCATAAGACACTCATCGACGATTCAATTCGGTAGAATTTTCTGACTGTTTCACTCAACCAAGAAGTATGATGTGTGTTACATCGCTCTGTGTTCGAAATCATCAACAGCGCACATTGTTACCAAGACTGAATCGAACAATACTCAACGACTAAGTGTGCGTGCACTAAGAGGTGCACCATACATCCGGACAGTATTCATACGGGGCACGTGTGAGTGTCAATCAGATTACTCGAACAGGTGACGAATGCTCGAGTTAACGAGAGTTCCGGAAGGTATGACACAGAGGCTGAGTGCTGCGGGTTGCGTGATAGAACTTTACGTTCGAGAATGCAGTTCTTTCATGGTCTAGGCTGCCTGTTCAAACAGAAAATGACGCAACAGTGGGCTCCATAGGTCGAAGACCCTGAGCGTAGTAAACAGATAAGCGAGCAGCTACCGGCGAAGCCAACATGCATGATCAAGATGAACTTGTTTCACATGACGATGTGAGGATTACACAGTACTCATGCACACGCAGTGAAGAACTAACACAAGTAAAAAAAGAAGACGTGGGCAAAAATCGAACTTAATTGTATACCAGACCGCAAAAACAGATACATGGATAAGGATATGTGCATATATATGTATACGTATGTATATAGAGATGACAAACCAAAATTTGGATGGCGAGGAACTAAAAATAAAGAGAAGACCCAATAAACAGAAAAAGACAAGGCCAGCTGTGAGAAGCAAAAGATTTCCGGGAGACAAAAAATCAGGGTGTCTATAAATTGAGTTGGGCCTAAAAAACACGCCCAGGCAACGTGGGCAAACAAACTGTTACGGTATGAGTGAAATCACAGAACCAAGTAGCAGTTGCTTGCAGAAAGTTTAGCTAGAGGCAACAAAAGTAGCTCAACAGATGCGGTAAGGTGTGAAATCTAGTGCGCAGGCGATTGAACAACAAAAACGTCTGGTTTGGTTGACAAAACCAGACATGAACAGGTAAATCAAACAACTTGGTAACGAGATCGTAAAGTGAATGTTATGAGTATATTCAATTTGTGGTTACACACAAGCACGGGGCTGACGAGCGAACCATACTCACGAGAATGAAAGAAATGCACCAAATGGAAGCAAAACTGGCGACTGGGACACAACCACGTGAACATGCAAACAAATAGAAAGTAGACAGGGATGTAACGACGAACGTAACAAAAACAACGACAAGAGCAACATGAAATTTCCCACGGTATTAGGGTTGAACAAATCACATTCGCAGGCAGGCGTCCGACAGATGAATATCGATCGGCTTGGCAACAGTTGGCGGCAGTCGAATGATCTGGACGCTCTTCACCTACTGCGTTGATCTCCTGGCTGATTGACAAAATCACCAAGGACGGTGTCTTAAAGCATGTGTATGTGCGCATTTGTGGAATGATAAACACGACAGTACCTGGACTGAATTGAGTGTCAAGAAGAACGGTTTTCAGCTACGGTTGGCACAGGAACGCAGAGCTGCAAGCCCAAAAAAACAGGACAATGTCAGATCGTGGGGAAAGCCAGGATAAAAGGATGCTGCAGTAGTAACATATTAAACATAAACGTCATCGTCAGCCAAGGATAAATCTCGTTATACGCAGTTTTATGTAGATTAATCCGTAAATTTATATATTGAACAGGTGAAAAAACACAAGGGGTGGCAAACATGCCACAAACCCGAACAGCGTCCAAGGGGAACTTTTCATCTGTGGGCATTTACAGAGTTGCGGCCAGGTTTCTCAGTAATAATAGCCCTGACTACCAGACCGACTGTCAACGATTCTATCAAAGAATCCATATTGAAACAGTTGGTTCCCTTCATAAATTTGCACAAAGCAGTAAGAAGACGGACAGTGGTAGATGCTAGCATTTCGTATTGCCTCTTCAGTACCAAACAACAATAATCAGGAACATATATATATATATATATAACACTATTTAGGTGGGGGTGAGGAAGGAAAATAGCAAAGCCCACATGGACTGGTCAGTACACACAATTCACAAGCTTTACACCAATGAGGAACAAGCGAGCATTGATCAGGACATCGTTTACGCGTGCCAGACGCATTTGTTCATCAGAATGTTTAGCTGATGAACTCCGATTGCTTACAACGACGTTGCAGGATAATGGGTATCCGCTGAGGTTTATCAACAGACACAGCCAGCAACGTGTAGCAGTAGACGAGGTTTCCACGGTTGGGAGGAAGAAAGTCTACAATGAACTACCATTCAAAGGTGAAACTTCTTCACTTAGAACAACAAAACGCCTCGTCGACTCCATTAAGCGGGCATACATTGCGGCTGAAATCGTAGTCGTTGAATAAACTCGTAAGCTACCGTTACCTTCAATAAAGGGAGTACAACTTATTGGGGCCAACTCACATTGTGTTTATCAATTTCTGTGTAATTGCGGCGAAAGTTACGTCGACAGAACCGATAGGTGCTTGAACGTTAGAATGAAGGAACATCTGCCGAAATGGGTTCAGGATGTGACTGCGCAGTCTACTCCCTTCGTCCCGGGATCAGGCAAACTTCCGGCCTCGTCTATCGCCAGACACATGTTGGCCACCGGATTAATCCCGAATCAACATTCAGGATTATAATGCGCCACGCTGAAACCGCGTTTCCTGCGTATCGCTGATACGGTCGCGATTAGTTGTCTCAAGCCAGCATTGTATGTACAAAAGCAATTATATGTAAGGCTGAGACTCCCATGGGCCTAATAGTTTTGCGTTGTTGTTCCCCCACCTAATTTGCTATTTTATTTTCTTCACCCCCCCCACCATAATAGTGTCATATACATGTTCCAGGTTATTGTTATTTGGTACTGAAGACGCAATACGCAATCCATATTGATCATTCCTATTTATGTCTTAGGAGGCTAACAGCATGATAGCACACATTATTTGATCAGTAAGTCAAGAAAACCAATTGATTTAACGAAACAAAGCAACTTGCCCTGAGTATTTTCAGTGTCCGAGACAAACGTAACCAACTACACCTCTTGGAAAATACCTCACACCTACCGACTTTCCAGTTGGAACACAGAGGTCATGGATAAATAGGGACTGATAGCACGTACGACTGGTTCTGATGTCGATCAAAAGGTGATTTAAACAGCGAAATCGCTCACCAATTTGCCTAATCTTGTGAGCACAAAGTGAGGAAGAAAATATACTTTGAATCGTGCCCCGTGAGGCTATAACGCAAATACGGCCACACCAGACGCGGGACCGCGCGCACAGCTAACAAGGGTGTTCTGTGTCACACTATTATATACTACTAAGTGAAATATTAGACAGTATACCAAAAAAATTAAGTTGCTATTCAAGACGATTTTATTCTGATTGTTTCTGCATACAATGCTAGCGCAAATGGGAACATCACGACCGGCTGCAAAGAACGTCGGATGAGCAGATCAATATATACCATATATGCTGAAATGATGTGTTGTGGACGCGGTTAATATGTGTCCGGGATAACGAGATTCACTCAAAAGGTCAAAAATATATCCTCTGTGAACGTAAATTTCATTGCAGTTACACACAACTTTGTAAACACAGTGTAGATCGGCGTCGCCGGGTCGTTCTCTTGATTGAGGGAAAGTATGATTGGTGGATTCGGTCAACGATTCCGATTTCCACTACGTTATAAACCTGTTCGATCTCATGGACCACGCGAGCATGTGATTCAAGTGAAATTAAGAACGCAAAACGAACCTGAATCAAAAGGACTAGGCTGCCCAGATATCTGCAGATCGTTAAACTCCAAAATGGACAATTGGGTAAACAGAACTGCAATTATCTAACAGAGCTTTCGTATGGAGCAAGCAGGTTAATGTACAGACTGAAACATTTGTCCGTTAAACCGTCTGATAACATTTTGGGCTCTCAGCATACATACATTTGAATTCGTGAAAAGAGTACGTGACATTCGCGTCGACAATAAAATTGTTCTCTTGACGTAACCACCCTGTTAATTAATGCGAAACCGGTGAAAACAAAAGACTGTATCGAAAGCAACATTTTTTTTGGTTTGCCAACAGCGTATCTTGAAGAACTGTTTCTAAAACGCAGCCGTAAAGTACACTATATTTTTAGTGGTGACATCTATAGACAAATTGACGGACTGGTAATGGGGTCAACATTAGAACCACTACTGCGGAATATTTTTATGGGCAAATTGGAACAAACGGTACTCAGTACTGTTATCGATCAAATGGTTTTCTGCCGGCGTTATGTCGATGATGTGTTCGCTATTGCTAATTCATGTCAACACAGCTGATATTTTAAAGGACTTCAAGTGTGCACATCCGCTGACAAGTTTCACATCAGAACTGGAGTCAGAGGAGTATTTCTATTTCCTGGGCGTCTCTCTGAAGAGAAGGACTGACGGGAGTTTAAAGCGCCCAATTTAACGCAAGGCTAATTCGTCAGGGTAGTACAGCAAATTTTGTAGTTTTGCTAACTTAAAATACAAATGGAACCTGATCAAAATTTCGGCAGACAGAGCCAGAAAAATCTGTTTAGCAAATGCTTTTGAACACAAGCTACAAATTGTAACCCGTACTCAACAAGAGAACGACTACTCTGACAACTTTGTGACCAAACATGAAAACAGTTCAAGGGGTTGATGGAAAGCCTATTTTCATGCGACTGTCATACAGAGGAGATACGCTGGTTGAATCACTGACCCGTCGGCTTATTAGTTCTCTTAAGAAAACGTTCAATGCAGCCAGACCGATTAAATCATCCACCAGATCACCACTGATCACTTTAAATCTAAAGGATAAAGTGCCGGCCTGCAACTCATCCGTGGTGATCTACTCGCTTGGTTACAATTGTTCGGCAGAACACGTGGATTGTATGACTCGGCACTTGTTTAGAAGAACCAGAGAACATCATCGAGCATGACTCGGGATAGGTAAAAGGTCAATCACAAGTGTCATTGTAGGTCACCTGGCTGACAACGACCATAAAGTCAGCATAGATCGATCATTCGCCGTTATCTATATGGTCCCATCGAATCGGAAAAAACTCGTTTGCCAGCGAATGTTGGCCACTGTCGATGCCACTGTCATTCGATTACGTAACCCAACCTTGTGTGAGCAGAAAAACTTCGTCCAATCGCTCCAACTACCTTGACCGTTAGCTGACTCACCTGATCGATACATAGACAGTTAACACGCAATTGGTGGCCACAAACACAAAACTGAGATGGTGTGAATTTTGACCAACACTAAGCTACGCAAGTGACCGTTTTCAATTTTCCTTTCTTTTATAACCATAACTACCTGATAGGATTTTATCAAAAATGCATGTTTACTACATTTCGTGTTCCATGCTAACACTCAAATCATTGTGCAGGACAGTTTCGGACAAACTGAAACTGGTCACCTGCAATCGTAAGGGAACCACACACTATTAAAGGTGTTTTGTGACCTACTGTAGTGGAAGGGTACTTGGGAGACAGCTCCCTCACAGGTCATAAAGTGTCCGGAGCTTTATTAGGGACCATTTAGTGAAAACAATGAAAGTGTCAAGCAAGACTGCGCACCAAGTGATTGACACGTACTTACTACCATGACCACAGCCAATAGTTTCCAAAACAAATGTCCCATCTACGGTAGGAAAAATCTGTAATTGACAGGATCTCAGATTGAGAGAAACATGCCGATTTCAACTGTCTTGAACAGATAAAACATCCCTATAGTTGTCTCGGCTTAATGAGAAACTACTCGGGTAGCCTTATGGTTGATAACCGTAAGACAGTACCGTCCTATTGAACTTACCAATGCTCTTAGATATTGCCGATTTGCTTATTTGGTTACAAACATACAGCTTCGAGTTGTGTCCATGGACAGAGTGCCCCAAACTGCCGTTGATCCGCATAGTAGTTCACAAAATGACAAGGTCATAATTACGGAAGTATGAAGAAAAAGTAAACAAAAAACATGAAGGAATCAACAATTCTGACGATGGCTGTGACACAACCATTTCGAAGAAAATTACTAATAAGCAATGTAGATAGTCGCGCACTTCTGAGCTCGCAGGCTACACCCATCAACCTTGATTAACGGAGTGGTCAGGGATTTCAAAGTGGCACACTCGACCAAAAGTAAGGAGTTACACTGAACAATGCGACATACATTAGGCTGGCATATGAACACTTTTTGCAGTTAGCGTGGACTGTTTGCGACATGCTGATTATCGGCCACGAAATTGGAGATTTCCCGATGGACTGTCACGTTGTTTATACAGTAGGCCTAATTGATACAGGTTGAGTGGAAAGGACGACAGAGATCGAGTACCGGGAGCCTATATGCGTCTTCCAAGCGAATGGACTATCTTTTAACTGTGGAACACGAAAGAAGGCACACAACCATTGTAAGCCCGACGCTTTTACGAGGCCACAAATAACGAAGAGTTGCGAGTAAATTCGCCACCAGATGACGCCATCCAAGTATGTAAAGCCAACAGCTGTGTTAAACTCTACACGCGGGTCGTAACAGCAGAAGTGGTTCGGCTAACTTTGGACAAATGATGTGGGTGAAAAAACGCGATGATGAACCAATAAAAGAAGTGCTCAACCGTGACTCTTTACAATGAGCAGTGATGAAGTAATAAACTAAAGGAGTTTACAGTCATATGAATTTCTCAAGTGTGAAAACAACGGCCAACCCTCCACGTGTAGATGGTAACAACAATGACTAAACGATGAGAAATTCAACATCAACCAATCAGGAACAAGAACGCTGGGGGTGAAGGTCACACCGGACGAGGCTGCCACTCGTTAGTAAGGAAATCGATCTGCGTGTGTTGTTCGCGCCTGTGATCTAGCAGGTTGATTCTGCGGTCAAGTGAAGAGGCAGGACACATCATTCACGGGCAATCAAGAGGCATGGACAAAACCTAAACTAAATCATGCACATGATTTGCGGGCAGCTAACAACAAGTGGTTTAAGGACAATTATTCGCATTCTGCAGCTGTTAGTCTTATGCACGACGCCTTACTGGTGTCGTAAAGTAATGAACTGATTCCCACCATGATGGGTCAAAAGAATCACATGCGGGACTAGGACACTGCACTGTCGGATACCGTAAAACTTCACTGGTTTGCTAACGGATAATGTAAAAGTGGATAAATGCTAAGACGGCAATTGAAAATGTGGCAGCACAGTGAGCAAACGTAGGTTAGTTGTTTCGTTCCGTGTCGATAACAATTACCTACAAAGCTTTGGCAAGTACAGAAGCAGTCCAGATGGCCGACAGGAAAAACCATAGAGTGTAGTTAGAAAGTCGGCGTGTATCGAGTCCATCTAACTTTAGAAAACCGCAAGACTCGGGTTGGACCACCCGCACATATTACTGTGCTCCTGGCTGGCCAATTGATTGTGATAATATATTGCATACAAATTGATCCGTTTAACTGCGACGCATGTTGAATAGTCAACATTCGACGCTGAACTACGCCCTGCCGAAGCTCGTCGAAATTGACACACCTAAGTACCAAATGTAGTGTACTTAATGATACGGAAACCCTACTTGTAGAGTTAAAATATCGCAGGAGTAGGGTCCCTCGGAGGTACTTTAACATATTTGGGGCACTTTATAAAAAGAACTACAGTTAAGTACAATGAATGTCGTCATCTTTCTTGGCTATCCATCAGTTCGAAGGGGGTAGGGTAGAGCTGCTCAAAGTCTCCGTTCCTTTTACGCCTTGCATTTACAGTTCAGTATCACAAGGTTGTGCTACTTCTTAGGAACTGAATTCGAGATGTGGAGTGTACGAACAACAACGACAAACTGCAATGATATGAGGCGTCAAGAAGACACAAAAAAGTTATTACAGATGAGGAGATATCTATGCCAATCATACTTCATAACAGTTGGACACTCGATAGTGTTGCCACGAGCTGAAAATGTCAGAGGGCTTTGCGTGGTAGGCTACCGTTGCCTATGGAGTACCTCGCAAGTGGTTAGTTCAGAAGTGTGTTCGTAACAGCACCACTATAGCGTGAAATGTACAAGCTGTTGAACAGAAGATGGACAGAGAAAGTTAGTACTGGTTATCCGGATAAGAACTGATATGAAAAGAGCACAGCTCCCACTTTCAATTTTACACGGATGACGGTTGAAATATCCGCCCATGAGGAATCAATGAAGTAATCGGCTGCAGTTAATCCTGTATCCGTTGATCACATTATCTGTTCCAAATAGCGTCCATCCAATTGGTCACAATGTTACCCGATTCAGTACAATGCTATCGAAAGGGGTATGTTGTCCATCAAAATTTGGCGATCGATTGATGTGAGTCACGAGTTTGTTATAAATTAAACGGAAAAGTGCTCAAAGAAAAGAGAATCAACGGTGGCACGGACATTTCCACATGACAAGATGAAGGTGAACCACGTCATGCAAGAGTTGTGGTCTGATCCACTGGAAAAAGTTGATCTTTCTGAGTATTTAAGTTCCGTTTGAGCTACCGAAAACATCTTTTCAGAATAACTGGGTATTTCAAAGTGATAATGTCCTGACCTATCCATACAGAGATTTAAGTTGTCTTACAACGAAAACTGTGCATTTTGGGAGCGAATTCGTACTGATTACGCCAGTTATTTTTTGTCCAATTACGTGAGGTAACTCATTCATGATGCCTAGTCTAAAAGAGCCGTGGCAGATACGGTAGGTTAGTGTGGAAACCGAGTATGAATGGCACATAACGAAGGCACCTAGGTGATTGAATTCGAGAAACAGTTGAAAGTACGTAGAATGGCAGTGTAGCGTGTCTTTCGTCCATGACTAAATTTAACCCTGTAAACGATGGTGACTGATTCTATTAATTTGTTTTATCAGCAACTGTGATTTATGCGGGCTGAGGGATGGAAGCCACCAATACCTATTTTTTGTTAACAGTAGAAATGGGTAGCTGATTAAAAACAAATTACCTTCAATAACATCATTTTTCAATTGCTGCACTTCCCGACGAAATTCAGACATCAGTTCGCGCTTGAACGCTTCCAAATCTGCTCGTGAGACAAGACCGGCCAAACCACTTCCAGCTGCTGAGTTGACGTTCGTGGGGCCGTTGGAGAGAAGCTGTCCAAAGCCATTGCTGTCCAAGGCCGGACTGGAATTTTTTCGTCTGAAAAGTTGATAAGATAGTTCATATAAACTGGAGGGTAAAAAAAAAGGCAAGAGATAACAAGAACGCAAGAACAAAGCACATAGCACGTCCCCGACAATCAAGGTAGATCGAATCCACAGAAGTGCGTTCAACAGGAACATTGATAAGCGGTAAAACAAACACTGGAACGTGTCCGAACGAGCGCGAAAAGTGGTTGATGGTTTAACACAAACAATAATACAACAGACAGTAAAGCCCATCACATACAGTTATCGGATCCAGAAGATCGAAAGCTGATTAGTAAAGTAGCTCGTGTATCGCGAGAAGAAGACTAATCACAAGTGACCATCATATGATTAGCCTGGCAGATCGGTGTACACGCAGGCAAGAATGTCGCATGAAGGCCAGTAGGCCACATACAAGGCATGCCGATCCAGACAAAGCAAAATATAGAGACCGATCATGACAATAGCAAAACGAGGAGGTTGAGAAAACCGAAAAAAAAAGACAAATTCCATTTGAACAATAAGCGACCCACTACGAGCGCCAATTGTCTCAGTCGCACTGACGCTGACTACTAATCAAATTAACGTCGACTGATTACCGAGTTGTTTCGACTATTCCATTCCACATTGACAGTAACATCCAGCCCAGATGTGACTTAATGGGTCACGCTATCCCACGCAACTCACGGTGTAAAGGGGAAAACGGAAGTTGGCTTTATAGATGTAAAAATGTTGTGCTAAATATAAATGCATATACACGGCCACGAGTTTGCACACGACAAGACCCGAATATCAAAATAAACACATCGTTACATAAAATGCAGCTAAGATAAAATGAACTTCCCAAACAGGCAACATTGGGAACCATTCTGAGCCACACCTGACAGCATTTTTAGAGTTATGGTTCTCGGCACCCCAACTAACAAGATGCGTTGAGTCGACTGAGATAAATCTTAAGGTGAATTCTTTCATACTACGATGTAAAGTCATCTTCTGTTTGTTACACCACCCTTTCAAGCCAATTCCGAACTGGACGAATCAAACGGTAGGGGGCTATACGAAGCCAACGAAATGGATTACAGATGTTCCGATTTCCATCTCCTGAAAATATGCAATAGGACTGCCTTGTTGTTCACAGAGGTTTTTAGTAGCAGCGAACAAACGTGCATCAGCAGTGACTGTCAGACAAAAAATTGGCCAAAATCTGCTGTCAGTGCAGCACTTTCAATGACAGCATCTTATCCGTCACAGAGGTCAGAAAATTGAGAGGCCAACTGTGCTCAATAGTGATCAAGGTCTTACAATATTTTCGGGCCGATTACGAATCTGATGAATAATGTCAGATGCGCTGGGACGTCTTAACAGGATGTTCCGACACATGTGTACACCGGTAATCGACAGTGTGATTGGATACGGGAACAGCCTATCCGATTTCACTGACATACACCAATGCAACTATGTAATAGCAAGGTGTGAGCAGAGTCATTCTCTCCGTGTCCAAACGTTTTAATGTGGGGAACCTTGGAACAAACTAATTACGATGTTCAAAGGAAGCATTGGTTGATAGAATACACACGCAAGTTAGATGACAGCTTGAGTTTCGGTAGAAAACGGACAATCAAAGTCAAAAAATTTGTGGCAAATCAAAACGAATAAGACGCGCCAGAAGCCACTGCAACGCGATGGACTAACTGATGTTGAATGTTAAAAACAATCCAGAATAACAGTGTCAACTGGCGAGACACTGAAGTGAAATTTAAAAAAGATGGGCTGATTAACATAAACGCACCCAAAGACTTACAGTGTTGCAAAACCCGGCACGATGGAACTATTACCACCGGTACCACTGGAGGGTTGACCTTGTGCAACTCCGGTGGAACCCAATCGTGTACTAGAGCCACCGAAATGCGGTGAATCACCCCCAGTATCATTGCCAACGTTGTCCGAGATACCGTTCTCCTGCACATCCCGCATAGAAAGGGATATGGATGGTGAGAAAGCAAACAAAAAAACAAAGAACCTGTAACGAAACGTGATAAACGCATACAGAAAGTTCATCCTTACAGTTTTTAAAGACGTATAAGCTTGGGTGGTTGGGTCATGTAATAGGGATGACAACCAATCGTCTGACACACTGAGCATTCTTCGCCGACATGGAAGCCAATGAACACAAAGGTCGAGATGGACAAATGGAAATGAAGACAGGCTCTGAAGAGAACATACATACCACGGTGAATCGATTAAATGATACAACTGGCTTGTATGGTATACACTTTCATCATCATCATAATAGCCGTGAGCCTGACCAAAAGGTACTCTGGCTCGGGTCGCCGCTCGCCTCAACAGTGACGTGAAATATCCTAGAAGAAAACATTACTAAGAAGGTTGAAAATTATTAAAACAAAAATAAGCGGAAGAACTATAAATGGATACAGGTACGCCATTGACTGCGACACACTGCCATCTCGGATAGCGTCTCTAACCAGCGGTTTGAGTGATCACGAGGACGGATGGGTAACCGAGTCCAAATTTGAAATTTCCGAACTCCTGGCGTGGCTTCGTAGCTCAGCTGGCAAAGCGCTTGCCGGGTTTAGACATGGTGTTTCTGTCGCTGGTTCGAATCCAGCCGAAGCCCTGACTTTTCACAGTTGGGTCTCATCTAGAAATCAAATAAACTGACTGTTCGGACAACAGGGTAGTCTGTCGGCGCGTATTTGGTAGATATGTGAGTTCATGACCAATAAACAGGATTGTGAAAGTGCGCAGTCTTTGCTGGTTGGGCCACGTACTCCGTATTTCAACGGATGACCTGCCGCATCGTGAACTGTTCAGTGTGACTGGTAATGAATGGAAGAAACTGCAAGGCGGCCAGCCGATAAGGAGATTACGGACTATTGAAGCCTTTACCGTTCCGCTGAAAAGGGATGGATGGAGAGTTCGCGGGCATCCACGCAGATGATTGGAAACACTGACATGACAGTGTTGTTAGCTAGTCATTTTTCTTTTTCCTGAAGATCCATTGTTTCGTTTACCTGTTCTCCTTTCATCTCTTCGATTTTTGCCCTCTTCCATATTTCTCTTTGCGTTTGTAATTACTTATCACTTTGCCACTTCGCGGAGGAATACCAAGACCAACAGCATTCGGACAACAGCATTAAGGAATATTGCTCAAAGCTGAAAACGAGGGACAGGATGGACGTGTGAATATTGTGGTTTGAGTAGTCGCATATTGTGACAGCACAAAACTCCCAGGAAAGCCAGTTCAAGCTTGGTTCATACAATCTCAAAGAAGATTATGAATCACGAATAAAGTGGGGGGTGGGGAGGCACAGGGTGTCTCATTACCATCGTCGTCAGTCTTGAGCCGGACCAGAGGGTGTTGTGGTTCGAACCGCCGCTGACCTTAATAGTGACATGAAATATCTTAGAAGAAAATGTCTAAAGAAGTGTAGAAAATAATTGGAGCAGATGACTGAAAACAAATCCTCTCGTGTTTCACTTACGTTGGTCGTGTTCTACATAAGGTACAACGGAACAATTACAATGAGGGACGTTGAACGGTACATACTATAGTGGAGCGGGAACTGATGATAAAAATTGTGCGCAAGCACAAACTAATAACTTAAAGGATAAACATATTCATCACAGTGAAAAATGCGAAGATTGTAAACAGCTGACTGGTAGTTTCGAGTCCTGTGATTAGCAATCGGTCAAGCAATTATAGGACGACACTGATTCGCGAGATAGACTGATTATTTCACACACTTTCAAGCGCGTTACAATGACAAACAATGTAGCCGAAATCTAACAGTGCTTGAGATTGGAACCAAATGGAACCATAGCAATTTCAAGGTCAAGGGCATCTAGTTCTGAGCGCACGGCTGAGTTTGGTAAATAAACAAAAGCAAGGTCCACTGAATCGAACAATCGAATGCTTCAGTTAGGAAGATAACTAGTTGATTTGTTAATTTGCACAACAGCTGGAGACGCAAAGATATACAACTAGTTGAAGAAGTTTTCTCTTACCCTGGTCAATCCAGAACAGTGGGTGACACGAGGGCGGTATAAAAGAGATCAGCACGCATTCCTAAGCAAATAACCCTGTACTTTTGTTAACGTGGTCCTGGTTACTGTGTACAGTCTATTTTGTAAAACTTAACGCTTAACGTGAAGGAGAATAGCAGTCATATAATCCGAGACAAACATCACTGATGAATCTCATACGGCATGATGCTGTACCAGTCAGTCAGCAACGGTGTGCATACATGAACATGCAAATACACAACCTAACGCATCCGATTTCTTTTAAATACTGTACATCTGTTCTGATTTTTACCAACAGACTTGGAATGGTGCAAACGAACTTGCGACTGCCATGACAAGCCGCCGCACAAAATCAGTAACTCCTCCAAGCGATGTTCAGTAATTTAGTCAGACATATATTGTGTAACTCATGCCAATATCATCGTGTCTGGGCGAATTGATATTTCATTTAATCGGCGGACGGAAAGTATAACTCGATCAGCGCAAACTATGCACTTTTGCTATTCGCCACAGCAATAACAGACCCAAGTTATTTTTTACGAAGTCTGAGTAAATCACCGTGCAACGCACGTCAGTAATTCAAGCAGAATAAGGGATGCAAAATGCAACGGATTCTTAGTGAAAGCGTAGTCATTCGGCTGCGGTCGAATGGATTCGTTGAATGATAGGCAAAAACTAACACACATCTTACAGGTTGTAGTAACAAATTGCACGAACATCGAAAATGCGTACTAGAATCTAAGCTAGGAGAAAAAAAAGTTGGTGGGCATACATAAAGTGGAAGGTGAATTAGTCTGTCGATTGACGCGCAATAATCTTGCTAGGGTGACTTTCGTTTCAAGTTGTCCGCGCCGAGTGATGAATACGTCTCGATCTGGCACCCTGATCATTACTCATAAGCGAAAGTGGTTGAGTGTTCACATATGATTCGGTAGTGCTTAATGTGAGGTCAATGGCGCAGTGGTCAATACGGTTGCCACTTGAAAGCGTGGCCGAAGTTCTAGTTCGGGCAGTGGCAAGGATATGCATTACAGACGAGCTCTAATGAGAATTAAACTCGAGTCTAGTGCTTCTTTTCGAAAAGTGCCAACTGGAATGTGTATGCGAATGCGACAGCTGCAATCAGTTGTGGGTGATGTTCAATTTATATGAAAACCAAAATCCCCTACTACTTACCAGTAATCAATAAACTTGTATCAAATGTCACAAGAACACGATGTTCCATCCCAGCCGACGAACAACATTTGTTCGGTTGATACAAAATTTGACGAACTGGACCTTGTGTACCTACGTAACGTATAAGGTCAAATAGTCAACACATTCAGACCGCATGTGAGCGGAATCGATGAGGCGAAAATAAATCCTTTACTTCCTAACTTTGAGGAAAAATCAGCTACATGGGATTCGTGCGTTGAACAAAAAGTTCCACTTAGTGACCCAGTTAAGGAGGTTGGCTTGTGTGCGTCCTAAGAGTGGAACTACCACAGAGGCTTGCAAAGATTACTTTCAGTGGATCCTGAATCTGTCAATCACAAACTGGTGCGATTACTGGCTGTACGGCTTGGTATACATTGCGGTTATCAACAAACAAAATGCTGAATTGAAAAAACCTCTAAGAAGAACAAAGTCACAGGGCGCTCGCTGCAGGCATCAAGTGTGAATAAACATTCAGTTATGTGATTCACTAGGACGCAGATAGGTTGTCGAGCAGACCGGAGACAAAATGTTTGAAACGCAGTTTCAAAACTGGGTCTGTCACCGGAGCGATAGCTTAAACTGATCAACACTGGTTGATGCAACTAACAACGAAGGAGGGGGGTTAATGCATGAAAGTCAATAGAGATCACATCCCACGACATAGTCGCATCAAAATGGCGTCAAATCACGTGCGTCGATCTACGTGAGCCTCGGATATTGACAAGGGAAACCCGAGGGGAGGGGACATCGTGAACAAACACACAGGAGTCAAGCCGAAAAACAAAACTGAGGAAACTGAGAGGGACGCAACCGGAAAATGTCGTGCGCGCCAGCACACACTTAGGCGATATCTGTCAGAACTAGCTGTGACGGAAATCGTGCATACAACTCGTAAAAAAGATTGCAACAAGCATGCCAAACGGAGGTTACTCGATTAGTCTTGTAACCACGTTGTGTGTAATCAACAAACACCGATGTGTCTGGTTTTGACGAGCAAATGCGTTGGAGGGCCAGTCACGCGAATGGAACGGCACGCATAGAGGCCACCAGCCACAAATTTTCAAAGAATATGTCAAATCAACATGGGATGCGGATACGAATGAACCGAAATTCACGCCACTAGGCATGTATCAATCATGATGGAATGGGTCGTGGGTTGCATGAGAACCGTCAGAGGTGAGCAGTTAACCCGAATTCGACAGATGTGTTTCATGGAGTCCGAGGCGACCGAATCCAAGAACAGACCGAATGCCCATTCGCAACAAGAGTGAAAGAAAATGGGAAGAAATGGAACAAAATGTGCGAAAACACTTGGAGTGTTGATTGCATACAGTGTAATAACTACACCATAAAGACACTTTCGAAAAAGCGGACATTTCTTAAACTGCCTGTCAAATGACCAATGACGCAAGTCACAAGTCGAAATCCACTTCGAAACACATTTGTTCTGCCGCCAGTTTACTCTTATCGCCAACCACCAGAAGGGTTGTTCTTCATGATTCTGACAGTAACTTAACAAAGCTTTCCGGTCCATCTGAATTAACCTACCCGTTCACTACTTGCAATCGCAGAAGAATGGGACCTCGCAATATCTGTCTAATAAGTATAACAGAAAGACAAGATTTTAGTTAGCTCTATACATTGTTATTGGTAATATTTTAAAAAAAATCAGTATATCTCTACGAGTTACAAGCACAGAAAAGACCTGGATGATGTGATATTCTCCGGAACAAACATACGCACAATTATTAGGTCACCCGACTTCTAACACTATAATGATGAAGATTCAACTGCATTTTTCGTAGAAACGTGGGGGGAAAGGCGTTTTTACAAACAAAGCAAAACTGAGCCAAAAACAGAATACGCAACAACGGACTTAAAAGAAATTACCAGGTCATTCAACGGCAAGACTTTGTGACCTCGTTCTATTGTAGATGAAGATCATCGTATACACGATGCTGAGTGCAAATATCCCATTGTGGATTGGTCAAGAGTAAGGCTAGTCAACTTAACCGACATTCTACCTGTGTAGGTTCAAGCAATCCAAGTAGAATACAGCACTCAGAGCTAGGGAAGAGAAAGAAATTGGTATAAAACGATGAATACAGCCGATTGAACAAATTACGTAAAACACAGTTCTGAGGTATCGTACTTCATGGTGTCCACACAGAACATTAGTTGAAAAGGGTGAAAGTACAATCATTTATTCCGTTTGAATGCATTAAATGTTCAATAGTGTACAATACCTAACACATCAGAAGCCGATTCGTACAGATCGAGTGAAGTGGGCAGGATTTTATCTGGAATGATCGTTGGAGCAGTGTTATCCTCAGATATGAAAAGAAATCTGATTTGGATGGACTCATTAGTTGATCACCTTAATGCTGCAACCAAAATATCTTCCCAGAAATATGAACGGGAACTGTTGATAGCTTAGATGAGAATTTCCATGAAAAGAACAACAGATTTGGTATCACAGGTTAGAATTCACGCCAGTTTTTTTATAATCACATATTCGAGGTACAATTTTGCTGCTAGAAATAACGTTGCAAACAGTATCTTCCAACGAAATAAGATCTCAATTGACATACTCTGTCCCTTAACCGTGGTCTAGATTGACTAGCAGGAAGCTTACCTAAGGTACAATAGAAGGAACTATGAGCCCTCAATATCACGATAAGGTTATACAAAAACGGAGGAAGGTTAATCGTTAGAAAGAACTACAAGAATAGAAAAAACAGTGACAGTGAAGGATTGAAATCTCAGGCGAACAGAAAGTAAGCAAGTTTCATTGTAATTTTTTAATAGAAACTACACGCTTATGCCACTTTCCGAACTGGACAGTTTTATCCATTTCTGATTAATATCGGAGCAATATTGCTTTAGAAAAAGCCTACACAAAACATGCTCAGTACCGCAACACATCTGATCAAGCTGATATAGAGCTTCATCGGTGGTTCTCATTAATGCTTAACCACCATAAAACCACGAAAGAGAGAAAGCATGCTGAAGGGTGGGGAACTTAACCATCAAGAAACGATGTCCATACTGAAACAGTCAACATTACGGTATCTACATCTTACAAACAGATGATCGAGCTTTAGGTAAAAGTAAGGCGTCATTAGCAAGAAAGCATGCTTATGGTTTTTACTGCTCCGCATCACCCTCTGCGTCTAGTACATAGCAAATAGTGGAACACAGCCGTCAGCTAACTGCAGCGGAGCGGTTTCCGAGAGTGCAAGTCAATCTGGAGCACCTGTGTGGATTTTGATCACGTATGTACCAAGTTCGCTCTGCATTTTAGTGGCAGGACACTTCGTCGTCAGCTAAAAATTGACGCATTGGAACTAGCAGAGACACAAGGGTATTAAGCTTACCAGAGTGCGCTTGCCTCTAACTTATGACCCTATCTACCAGACGACCTTGAAGCACATTGGTTACATATACGGCATGCAATGCATAAGTGCAGTACTACCTCGTGTAATACTACTGCTTGTTAAGCTGCCAGTCGTTGGGTGGTCTTCATGTGATCCCTGAAACTTCTTGACGCTCGCCATCCAACAGCGAGTACAGTTTGGTCTCGAAGGATACTCACTTGGAACTCCGAAAGTAGCTTCTGGAAGATCGCAAGGCGTGGTGAACAAAACGCGCTAACGAGATGGAACAAGTTGCCGCTAATAAAAACTCTCAAAATCGTTTCCCCCTCATTTCAGCAATCGGCAGCAGGAAGCCAGGTGTGAGCGAGGTAATTGCGAAACCAGTGGTGATCCTATTCACAACCAGCAACTACGCTTAGGAGGAGGACTGAGCATTTCCAACAGCAGATCGACTAGACACCTGTGCCAATGACTATGCCTTCGGGCTCTGCTCGTGCTCATTGGCCTGTTAACGTCTCACAGCCCTCGAGAACAGAAGACTCGCCTGAGACCAAGTATCTGAAACGTCACAAGACATCCGGCTCAGAAGAACTCCTTCTTGCCCATTTTAGAGACCGGGCTAGTTTTAATCAAAGGCGTGAATGCTTCGCTTCGAAGAAGTTCCAAACGATTTGGGTCTGGCTAACATCATCCCCATTTTCGAAAAGACGCTCACGCACTTCGTGGGGAAATCGCTGAGACCAGCCCGACTCCTACTGAGTCGAAGTTGTTTGCAGTTACTGTACTTCGTAGACTGAACGAACCACGCGAACAGCATATCCGTGAGCAGTAAGATGGGTTTCGTCCTGACCGTGGCTTCATTGATCACATCTTCACACTCCACCAGATGCATTAACTCCGCCATTCATATAGAAGGCGAGCAATCGTTGTTCTCTCGGACATCAGAGTGTTACGGAGTTCATTTTTATTCCGTCCAAAACCGTTTCTGTCCTCGAGAAAAACGATTGAGCCAATCAGAATGAGCGGAACTGTCCAGAATGGTCGAGAAGTTACCTTGGTTATTTTTTTGCTTGTCTGACGTTTACTCCGCTATGCTCATTAGTGGCCTAGTGACCCTAACTATTTCTTTTGGTAACTGTTCCTCTATTTTCTGATTCCAGAAGGCTTTTAGGTCACTACGCACCTATAAATACCTTGTATTTTTCGCTTTGTTGCACACGTTTTAGGGCGGAACAAAGCTGTTTTTTGCACGCGTCTTTTGGCTTGTCTTGGAAGCAAGTACGGAGACAGTCGCGGAATTTTAGAGACCGAGATTTTTCGGGTTAATTATTTCAAGGGGGATAGTTCGATTTCTGCCAAGCGCACTACTATATCGAGGACGAACCAGTTTATCCTTTTCGAGGGTTTACAACACAGAAAAGCTTCCCACTCGGATGATATCGCGACACTTTGGGACTATTGATCGAAGAAAGGTATACACAAAAAGCATTTCAACACCTCGAATGCAGTTTACTGTCATACCCTCGGCCGGGTTAGGGCTTAGAGCAGTGTATCACCGAACTTTAGCACCACAAGTGGGATGCGACCAGACTGACCAGCCTCCTCTATCCCATCCGACCTTACAGTAGACGAGATGCTAGAGTGTGCTCTGACAGATTGCGAATGTGACAGTGGGGAACTGCCCCCAGATATTCGACAAAAGGATGTAGACGACATCGCCCAAATCTTTGAGGGTTCACAGGGGGCCAAGAACATCTGAGATACATTTGGGGTTTCAGTTCGTCAGTTTGACATGGCCTTCACAAAGTGCCATTGCAAGATTGGCAGCAAGCTGTGCCTGGTCTCACCTTTGGTAGTAAGCAGCTGGAGGTAGTTGGGAAGTTCATGTACCTCGGGAGCTGTATCAGCGCTGATGAAATGTCAGACGAGGTGAAAAATTACATAGCAAAGGCACGGATGGCGACTGTTAACTTACGCCATCTGTCGCGTCGGCAAGGGTCCAGTCTTTCTGTGAAAGGTCCAGTGTACAATGCCACTGTAATGACAATCCTATTGTACGACTCAAAAACCTGGTTCGTGCACACGGAGAATGTCCATAGAGTATCCCTTTTCGACCAACGGTTCCTCTAAAGCATTATCGATACGTGGCGGGAACACTGCGTCAACAATGACGAAGTTCGCCGACGTGTCTTCGGAACGGACAAACTGTGTCGACCTTTAAGCATACTGACCATATCACACAGGCTTCGTTGGCTTGGCCACATCTTACGAATATTAATTCACCGTTTGCCATATCGTGGCTTGTTTGCGAGTGGTGGGTTAAGGTGGAATCTGCAGTCTGGTGGCCCACGTATAACTTGGGTTTGAGATATGAAGGCACTCATACTGAAGCTTGCTTCATATATATATATATATATATATATATATATATAATATATATCACAGGAAACTAGGCAAAATAATGACACCATTCACGCCAGTGAGCTTGATTAGCCGCCATCTCCCCCAACGTCTCCAATCACTGACTCTGCGAATCACGAAGGTACCAGACAGGGAAGTGAATTTGACCAACAAATACCAACACTTTGGTGAACAACTTTATTTATCCTAGAGTGGTTATCTGGTGCGCAACCTGGCCATCTGTAGTGAATTGTGGTGTGGTCAAACCTAGGCTACGGTTGCGACAAAGAGCGCCAGATGGTGGAGATATTGTGAGCGGCAGAGATGCGTGCAGGTGTGAAACAGACGGTGGTCTGGGCACAAACTCAAGAATCTATCCACATTATCTCGGTGAAAACTGTAGCAACAGAACTAGCGCTCCTTAGCTGAGCCTCGGCTGACGGCTAGTCACCAACTATAGCGGGAAACTCTAGGTAGAACCACAGTATTAGTCCAACGCGACCGACAAAGTCATGGAGATACAAACGGAAGGTATCTTTGGTTGATGTCCAGTTGTAGTATGTTGGAACACACGCAGCCACAGCAAACATAGCGCGCTGTGACCTTGTAGCTTGCTTACTCAACAGGAATATTCGAATTTCGTTGTACAAAACCGACAATCACTTGGGATCCAGTTGAACAGGTGCAAGCACTCGCCTGATGAGAGGTTGCTGCATTAGGGCTCACAGAAAAGCATAGATGAAAATTGGCGTTAAAAAGGCTTGTGGACAACCTATATCCTTTTCTCTTAGTGTATAACAGATTCCTCCCAATTACCATAGGCTTCAGAAAAAACATCGGTAGGCTCGCATAAGATGTATTCTACCGATGTTGGCATTTCATTTGCAAACGTTACCCTTCGAGAAATAGTCGACTTTTTGTGTGATTTCACTTCCAGTCGCGTCCGTGCTGATTACCTCAGAGAACTTATATTTTTATGCACAGAGAATATCCATTTTGATTTTGGCGGATTATTTCACAGACAACCGAAGGTGTAGCGATGGGTAGTTCACTAAGCCAAACGCTAGCGGAAAGAACGAATCCCAACCGTATGATAATATGATTGATGCTAACCTCCATAAACGGTATGTGAGCGATATCTACATTTTTACCACTAGTATTCATCTTGTTTCACTTATAAACCTTCTGAATTCTATTCATCTCAATCGTTCTGTTTCTCGCGAAGAAGAAACAAACGACAGTTTACCTTTCACAGATGACTTAATAGACGACCAGATGGTTCATTACAACGCTCGATGCATCGCAAGGTTAGTTGACGCGATCAGTTCAGTTTCCTTCTTTCGCGTCAATTACTTACAAATGAGGTCTGGTGTATACACTGCATCACAAAGTCCGACAAAGATGTACCGATGACTAATTAAAACGAGATAACAAAAATGTTACTCGCAAATGAATATCCCGAGAAGTTTGCTAATATCCACAGCTGAAAATGGCCGGTATTATTTTTCACATGCAGATCTTTCTGAACTTACCCTTCAAGGGGGATCATACCACAATTGACGCAAGATGAAGAGTACAGTCTGTTTTAACTCACACATACTTTGCATTTGTCACCCATGATTAGGAGTGTGGCTCAGCTTGCCGACAATCGTGACCTGCCGAATTGTTCTGTCTTTCACGTGACTCACCAGTTCCACTGCAGTTGCGATGACGTCTATGTTGGCAGAACAGAGCGATGCCTACGAAAAAGAATGGCTGAACATATGGCGAAGTGGATAGCGCGCGCGATGACACAACAGAACGAGTGAACTGAAACCCCCTGCAACGCACATCATGGAAACAGGTCAAGTTACTGACCCCATCAACTCACTTGACGTGTCATTAAGCAAGCGGAATCCGGAATAGCTCTCATTCTCCGAGCTAATGCCAACCAATACAAGCCATCCGGCCCTGTGTGCACATAAATTGTCATCATCACAGACAGCAATACACTAGTGGTTCTCACGGGTGATTAACCGCCACACAACCATGATAAAAAAGCAAACCCTGTACAGGAAAACGAGAGGGACAGGGGGACCTAACTACTAAAAATAGCTTCGTCTATATTCAAACATTCAGTATCAAGGTGCCTACACCTTGCAAACAAACAATAGAGCTATAAACGAAAGTAAGGTGTCATCAGCGAGACAACTTTTTTAGGACTTTCATTATCTGGCGTCATTAAGTGGATTTGTTTCACAGAAAACTCGGCCGAACAACATTCTTACCTAACGTCTCCAGTCACCTTCTACGTAAGTTGCTATGTGAGTTTGCTCCGTACGTACATTAGAAGCAGCTAGCTTAGAAGGAGCACAAGTTCGAGGAAGGGCACCATTAATAGATCAGATGTGACTCGATACACAAGTAGCAGCGGCTGTGACGGAAAGGGTAGAATTTAGGTTCTAACCTTCACCGGAGATATCACAACAACAGTATCCACATTATCAGTGACCTGCGGCAGAAAAAGAGATTATCAGTGAATGGAGGGGAAATGTGAATACGCAAGAGTTCAAACGCACAGCTACCAGTGGGATGGTGGGATAATCGACTGTTCTGTTCATTGTTTGATTATGAGTCACACACTACCTGGTTGACCGTAGAAAAGTAGGGTAGTTATTTGAAGCACCCCACCTGCAAGCCACCTGAGGTGGTCTCCTTTGACATACCATTACTACAATGCTCGACACTACCACAACTTCAGTTCATTTCGAATCGGTGAACACACGGTCGGACACACAGACGGAGTATGCCAGTCACAGTGAACTGATAGAACCAACCTTGTTTCGATCACGGGGCTCACACAATCGGCGACACCCATCTCCGGTGGCAGACCGCACAATCTCCTGACCACCTTTCACATCAGTTGCGTCAACAACATGAAGTTCACCTCCGTCTATATAAGCTGCGATTCCGCAGACTTAATGCTGGATTAGGAAGTTATGAAGGTTACTGATCTGTTTGTGTGCACGGGAAGTTGCAGCATCAGCGATAGGAGTAAAGGAGCTGAAAAGAAGTGCTTATCTTTAAGGTTAAGGCGATATTCGCTTGGCGACGGAGAAGCACCTTGGTGAGATTCAAGGGTCGCCTAGATAAAGTGTTTGTAAGGATTGTGCTACTGTAGGCTGCAAAACCTGGCTGATTGGGGTAGGAGACGTGAAATGACTTCAAACATTAAACTACAGAGGTCTGCGTTAGACTGTCAGCGTCATCAAACCACTTGTGCAGAAATACGCAGAAACAGCATAACAAACATAAAAGCAGACAAACCTCTGCCTCTTTTGCTCGCCGACGCGCTGCCAACACACGCTGCAAATCGGACATCATATCCAATCCAGTAGCGCGTCCTACCGTTGCAGCCGAACCAGGTGGATGCTGATTCTCCGAGCCGAGTCCGGCCAGAGAGGCCGCACGTAGGCGTTGTTGTTTGACCAGGCGGAGTTGGCAAGCGAAGCTGGAATCATTCGCGCCAGAATCGTCTACCTCGTCATCGCCTGCGTCAGAGACACACGGCTGCGCGCCGGAAGACCGATGCAACGGCCGACTGGCTCGTGTTGAGCTGTTATTATTTCCACCGGTGCCGCCAGAAAGAGTTGACAATGGTGGCGGAAGAGGTGGTGGGGGAGGAATGTTGGCAGGAGCAGTAACTCCAGATACATTTCGGCTGGATATGACTGAAATTGAAAAAAAAGCAAGAGAACGAGAGTGACGAGCGACAGCGATCGCCAAGAACTGCACAGGGATACAGCTTCAAAGCATGCAAACGTTTTAATTTTGGAATTACTATCGTACTAAAACGGCGCAACGAGTGAGGCATTATATATGGGCTAGAAATTAATCTAACACTGAAACACAAGGAGACGCTCCGTGTAATGCCTGAACGCGG
>JTDE01001935.1:10729-28327 GCA_014338405.1 Paragonimus skrjabini miyazakii | reverse complement strand
ATATATATATATATATATATATATATATATATATGGCTAACAATTACCATACACGGCATTCAATACACTGAACGAATCCGACAGAATGATGATACTTGTGACATTAAAACAAATCATCATCTTATGTGGGAGTTTAAACGCAAACGGGAAGCGTACACGTATCGGATCACTCAACTACAATCTAGTCGGTTAATTGGAATAAAACGAATTTATCCATCCGATACTGATGTTGCCTTAGGCAACGTGGATCGAAATATTTCAGCCTCAATTCAAACAGATGATATTCTATTCCACTTATATATATGTCTATCCTTGTAGACGACGATACCCGTGAAACTTAATCGATCGATGTCACGCGATTCATTTTGTCTGTTACTCTGGGAGTTACACCTTCTAACAGAAGTGAATTTACAACACCCAGGTTGTCCCGCAAAAGTGCGCAGGATATCCAAGGATCATGAAGACCCTAGTTTATTCGCTGAATAACAATGACAGGTGTAACTTGTTGCATAAAAATCCTTAAGGATATTCTCAACAGTGATGGGAAACGTTCAAGGACACGACGGTTTGCAGAAGGCAGTGACATGCCCACACCCAGACGATTACCAGTTCCTCGGTGTGCTTTTGTTACTCATCCTTCTAACACATTTCAAACGACTGTCACCATTGATTGCAGTTCGAGGTACTGCGCATTGCCATGCGAGGACAACAAAGCGTGGATAGCCAATCGACCTTCTGACTATGTCTCTGATCACCGCACGAGGATAGAACGTGAGGTTGGGTGATGTGACACCACCCGTATAGGACATGATGGTAGCCTGTGTAGATAGGAAAGCTAGATGGGATTACACATGTAGGCGTGACCACCGACGTCCAACCACATCCCAGTATCCTTTAAGTTGCCATGTAGCGTCGAGTGATTAGTAGTTGACGAACTGAACTGAAATCGACAACTAGTGTCAACCGAAGCGCATAAATGATCAATGTGCTGTGTTGTGTAAGGAGTCCAACACGGATTATAAGAAACAGAGATCTTAAAGCGCACCAAACTGCTTTGAATTTGGCTAAGATGGTAATGAAAAACAAACGCAAATGGTCAAAACCGCAGCACTCACTTTCGGTTCCCGATCGGGCTACATCTGTGACCGTCTGAGACGGGTATGCATATTCGGCAGTCACCATGTGCTGCTGGTACGCAGAGGAGGGACCGTCGCTTGGAGGGACAATATTTACTTGGCTCATATCCACATAGGTTCCGGTTCGGCTGTTGGAGGCGGTGTTGTTGCTGGTGGACATGTTTGGGACAGAAAACGATCCAGCATGGCCTGCGCGCAGCGAGTCGTGCGACTCATGCACAGGAGATTTGCACGTGAGCTCACGGTTCAACGCCACCATGTTGGGGTCCTGCTACAAGAAAATACAGCCAATCAAGTGGAATAAATTTTATGGTAATAACTGAACAATAACAGTTGCTATGGTGTGATTTAGTATTGCCATATTGTTAAGCCGACTCGAAGAGCCAGGAGTAATTTAGATACACAGATGCGAAGTCACTGTGTTCGATTTCAGATAATGGTGCCGCTACCAGTGAGTTTTTGCAAACTCGATCAAACTGACACAATTGATTTTTTACCTGTAACGAATAATAAACCACTCAGATGTGTGCATACTACGTAGCTACACAGCGTACCAGTAGGCTGGTGCACCATGATAGCAGTTTCATTTGAATACGCTAAATAAGTGAGATCAGACAGAATAGTAGAATGTATAGAAATTTATGAACAAAAGCAAAAAGACCAGCCTGTTAGTTAACCAGCTAGCACACCTGACGGGCGAGAAAATACACGGACAAAGGGATAGAAACGGATAAAATGGGAAATTGCGAACTTGAAATAATGAACGAGGCGGGTCAAAAGCAGGGATATGGAAGAGGTTATGTGAACCTGAACGCACGAGATACAAGCACGAGTACAAGCAAGCAAGCTGGCACCCACAGACCAATATGGGGATATCTGCGCACTGCTAGCAGAACCGTCGGACGAAGACACCGCTAGGCATAGACCTTGCCAATCAACGCGCAGCGGGGGACGTGCACAATGAGGCAACAACAAGAGACAGACAACAGAACGAGATAAGACACCAGACAGACTAGTTGGCAATCAAGCCCAACATAACGAGTCAAGTTTGAGTGCTAGATCACTTAATATCAAATAACGAAACTAAGGAAGGCAGAATCACTATCAGTTAAAAGTGTTCTATAAGGCATTACATTATATATATATATATATATATATACTTTTTGGTTTCCTTGTTACCGCATTGAAAGAATAATATGTTCATCGAATATGTTCCAGTGCAGAGATAATCTAGCCCCAAATACTTCATCCAAATACTTGACCTAGCGTTAGGAAAGCCATGTGACGGGTAGATAAATCTCAACCACAAGCCTATGCCACGTAGGATGATACAAAAGATCGTGAGTTGGCTTTCAGTGCACGTTAAAAATCAAGTGACGTGCTTCACGTCTAAGTAAAATTTCCCGACTACCTTTTAATATAGACAAACGACTCAGTGTATTTAGTGTACACTTACAGCACTAATTCGAATCCACAGACACCGAAGCTCGAGCTATCTTTGGTAGCAACGATAACGAACGAAATAGGAAAGCAAGCAGGAAGAATAATGTGGAAATCAAACTCAAGGTGAGAAGAAGTGGAAGAGATAGTGTTAGCAAATGCAACTTGCAGCAGACAATCATTCTTAATAGGCGATGAGGGAAAACACGGTTTTAACGATCTATACGATTCTCTCCCTGGGATGGGAGACAAGCGCCGGGAAAAAATCCTAGTGACAAAAATGGTGGACCAAAGAGTTTCAACTCACGTGACCTGTCACAGTCTGTGCTCGATTACCAACCGTTAGGCTCATTTGAGCTTGTTGTTGTTGCGATATATTCGAGGACATTGATTGCTGCTGTTGCTGCTGCTGAGTTTGCTGTTTGTGCAGAGCGGTCAAATTGGCCAGGGCATCCTCCACAGCCGCGGCAAACACGTCTGCCTCTTCGACTGTGGCAAAGTTAAGACCATAGACTTGCTGCTTGCTGTCACGCCATTGGTGAAACGTCTGACGGGCTCGATGATACTTCAGACCGCGAACAATTGCGCAGTTGATGACCACCTGGTGGGCAGTGTGACAGACAAGGCGGTTTAGGAAGAAACGAACAGTGTGGCTCAGCATTTAATAGGGAAACCAAAAAGTTTTTTCCCACTTAAACCACATCCAGCATCACACGACCACCGCGTGTGTGCCACGTCTAGTTTATCAACTACACTGAAATAAACGGGAATACGCGCGTAAACGGGATGCAATCATTTTAGAAAACGAACGCGTCTGCATTTTGCTATCTATTATTTTCTGGGAAATTTGCAAATAAAACTGAACAGATCCACTTAACCGTATATTCGGTGGTCATAAGTTAAACAAACCAGATACAGCACGTTGTTAGTAACTGACATTACATCTGGATTAGTTCGAAACCACCCCGACAGTAATATACACCTTGGAGAGGCAAACAAAAGCTTCTACGTGTATGCCTAACTAGAGACTTTGAACACTGGTAAATTGTCAGCATCTGGACAGAATCAATGGCTGAGCTGCTTTAGGAAAAGCATACATACGGCTTAAGCCAGAACGTGACAAGGATCATTATACTTCACTGTTTTAGTCATTCCAAATTGCCTAAACTGTTGGCAACTACCGTTTGATTTAGGTGTACACGGGAAAAAAACATGTCGGCAGTTGAAAAAGCGTTTTTTCTTGTTCAAAAAAAGGATCAACCAGCATTAGAATTACAGCGCTGGTACAAACGGACGTTTAACTGCCATACAACCGTAAATGTAAAACACTCTAGTTTGGACATAAAAGTTACTGCAGTGAAGGGATTTGCTTTCAGAATCCCCAACACAAACAAACAAAACAGGGAACCTACATCCACCCTACAGCCAGGCAACATTTGCTTCCATGCAGCTTACACAGTTCCGCTTTAGTGATTTACACCAGTTTACAGGCAACTCAGCCAAATAAAAACGTGCATATCGCTGATCAATCGCCATATTCCTTAACGTTTCCGGTCATCAAAACATACGGTTCATCAGAAGAGTTGTAGCTTGGATGATGAACGCAATCGGTAGTTCTCAACCTACCAATGACTATTTTCATATCCTATTGCTAACCCCCTCAACTGGTCGCCCCGTGGCTTGTCTATGAGATGGAGGCCCGGCAAAGAGTGAACCACAAAGGAAATAAGGGTTCAAGGACTCGTAATACGGTAAAATCCTTCTTGAAAGGCGCAGAGTGAGGGGAAAATTTCGGATCGCCTCTATGAAGCGTGCGAGTATTTCATATAGGCCAGAATGTTCCTCTTCGGAACCCTCTTGGAGTTCACTCTCCCCAATGGAAATAGTTCCGTCCGGTTGAAAGCAGCATGTGGCATAAAATGAAACTACTTGCCCATCTCTACTACTGTTGGGTAAACTATGTTTGACGATCCTATTCTCGTTCAAGAGAGACTGATGGTCAACTGAAACGATTGCTAAAGAGGTCATTGCGACCAGAACAAACATTCCTCAACCCGTTGTGATGAGTGTTTCTGGTATAACCGGAGTCAAGATTTTTGACCACATTAACTATGTCCGAAATGCTTATCTGATAGATCCATGTTAAAAACAAACAAAACAATCACATTGTTGGAGAATTCTTCACTGTCAATTTCCGAAGGAAACTGTTATATCTTGCTTTGAATATCCGTGTAATTCCAGCATTCCGGGACCACAACTTGGATAGTGTACTCGAAGGTACGAAAATAAACTTGCATTTGTTGAAATGTGTGTGGGAGATACAGTAATCAAGTAACATAAAAATCTTCTTCCGTCTTTTCATCATTTTGTTGTGATTGAACAGGTTAGATATGTTGCTCGTTGAGTACTTGTATACAATGTGATGTACGATCAGAGGGTGATGGCAATTTTTCTAATCACTATAGCTTCAAATTTCCACATTTAGTACTACAGCACCGTTACACCTTCCTATGAGCTCTTTAGGCTACGACATTGCTTTCCTTTTGTTACAGAACTCATGTTCGGTAGCGTTCGATAGTAAAATCGATTTCAACACAGCACAAAATATTTTCTTATGAATACTCGGTTGTTCGTTTTCTCAACATATCGATCTACTCACAAACAACATGTAAAACAGTAGCGAACTCACCCGACAGCAAACGCAAACCATACTGACATTCGAATATGAACGACTAACCGGTAATGGCGACAACTATATTAATTTAAAGTAAGTTTTCTCTTCAAATAGGCATTTTGTTACAGGTTGTTTGTTCTATTCGGTGTTCAAGAACACGACAAGTACGTCTCTACCTATTGTATCATACTGACTTTGGTGGTCCTGTAATCTCTTCCAATATTTCATGAGGTCATCACGGCATTCTTCATCTTAACGACAAGCAATGAGTGTCTTGCTGATGGCAATTGTACCTAACCGGTACATTCTTTACGTTCACCATCGCCATGAGCAATAATACATGTCCTATAGATTCAAGTTGAACATCACCCACAATTGATCGCAGCTGTCGCATTCCCATAGACTTTTCAGTCGGCCCCTTTCGAAAAGAAGCACTAGACTCGAGTTTCGCTCTCATTAGAGCTCGTCAGTAGTGCATCTCATCGCCACTGCCGGGACTTGAACCACGGATACGCTGTTCATGAGGCAACCGCGTTTACCACTGTACCACTGACCTCACATTAGGCACGACCGAACTCTAAAATATCGCCTAGCAGGTGTAATAAGATCGGAGATTTCGACCTGTCTAGGAAATCCTAATCGCGGGGTTATCGATTGGAGTTAACAGACAGTAACTGTGTCTCCTATCGAGACGATCGGGCAACCTGATCACTACTCACAAGCGAAAGTGGTTGAACGTTCACATATGATAATTCGGTCGTGCCTAATGTGAGGTCAATGGCGCAGTGGTAAACACGGTTGCCTCCTGAAAGCGTGGCCGGCGTTCTAGTCCCGGTAGTAGCGATGATATGCATTACTGACGAGCTCTAATGAAAGCGAAACTCGAGTCTAGTGCTTCTTTTCGAAAGGGGCCTACTGGACAGTCTATGGGAATGCGACAGCTGCGATCAATTATAGGCGATGTTCAACTTGAAATTAACCAAATCCCCGACTACTCATTAGTAACATATCCTATAGACTGGCCTCAATAAACTTTATTGCTATCTAACAAAACAGAAGCTCTTTTCTTCAATACGTTGATTGAACCATAGATTACATGACTAAGTTTTCAACCGACCGCATGTTTTAGAATGTCAGAGTTCACATATATCCACCTATGTGACGATCCACACTGATGTGGGGGTATATAGTACATCGGACTATCGACAACGCACAAGGGGCAACGTGATAGACCTCTTAGCTGCGTCCGGTATGCACACCGGGTTTTGTTCATACTGGTCAACCCTTCCGTTAAACGAATAGTGCTGCGGTCGCATGGATAAACTGTGCTGAAGGTAAAACGCGTTTTGCCGATAAACCAACTCTGACTAACTTGCACCACGTATCGCGGACGAAACAGAACAATGGAACCAGGTTGGGTATGATGCCTAACTGAAAACAACTGAACTAAGGTAGTTCACGGCAAGGCGAAAACCAAGCTAGTAGGCGATGCATACAAACATCGGTGATTTAACGGCAGCCGGAACGCAATGAAATAGTAGAGCAGAGCGGTTGTCCAGATCGCGAGCACATTCCCGTTTGAGCAAGCACAATTCCCTGGCGGTGATAAAGTGTTCTCGTTAACATGACCCAACGAAACTTATACGGAGAGCCTATTCACACAGTCACCGCTTCGAGTATGCTGCTGCTGATAGTGATGAGCCGTGCTCACTCTGCGTCGTGCACTGATTGACCGAAGGACGAACGGAAAATTCCACGACCATGTGCGTCCGTGCTCAGTGGACGCACACACTCAACGGACAGTTCTTACAGTCGACAACTTGGTAAAAACAGTAGATTGGGCGTTGAGCCGTCGAGGCGTTCAGGTTGTCGAATTCGGGGTATTGTTTAAATTCAAGATACGTGGCAATCGGCTTCGTTCCGTCTAACAATCAGAGGCCTGACTGCTGTGCTTTGTGGTCCAATGGTTGTATCAGAGCAGCTAGACTGATCAGTACATGGCGTTCGTCAAACCAATTAACTCGAATATACGAGCCGGAAGCTAGAATAGATCTGAGAGGCACGGCTGAGTGAATGATGCTAGCAGAGGAGAAACAAGTCTACTTGATAATCAGTCAGCGATCGGATGGACGTTTCACTGCTAGCGCACTGGTGGGGACTGTAGCGTTACTGCTGGGTACAAACCTCCTAGAGATATTAGAAAACAGGACGCCTCCAAAGTGAATCCATTTAATTCTTATTTCGCCGCACTCCACTGTTGATATGAAGGCCATTGTTCGCACTGAACTAAAGCACCTTCCTATTTTGTCAGCCCATCATAATTGTATGGGTTAGTATGAAAACAAAAGGGAAAAGATTCAAACTGTTACATTCTCGGACCAAGTTTGAGTCGTGTTGCAGAAGACGAGTAAGTTTACGTGGCTTACGTTTGTCCGTTCCGTATAGAACGTTATGAGAACCCGCGATGTTACCGCGTTGAGGCCCATCACGGTTTGATGCCCGTCTGTCCTTCGTTGGTATACTTATTTCTTTCAATCTCCTCACATGATTTCTTTCGCTATAAACCTTTCAATTACAAATTGGGTTCCCTTGATTCCATGGCCTATGGTCAGTGCTGTGATCCCAATTATCAATTCAACCCGATGGCCAAACCGAATACACACCCTTCCTCAAGTAATCAATAAATTCTCAAGTACACTTGAGAATGTGCCAACGCTAGTAGTAGATGGTCTTAAAACCGTTGATAATGTTTTTCTTGGAAAATATCTGAACCAGATAAGTTTCTGACTTAATTTTGAGACACTAGAACGAATGAAAATTTTTTTTACCTTTGAACGGCAAAGCAATTCGTTTCCGTCATTTTCTCCTGAGATGCTCCCAACGAAGTAACCGAACATCGGCAATATATATTTTTAGAGCACAGTGTCTGTCTAAAGAAGGATTTACCATAAGAAGCCAGTGTAGCATCCACGCGACTGAGGAGAATAAAGTCAGTATTGACTACATAATGAGGGTGTGCCAACAAAACCATAGGTATGTTTATTCGAGGTTCGAGTAAGTTAACATCCTTGGCATACACAAGAGCGAACGTTTGAAGCAAGATCTCAAAAAAAGAACGGAACACATGAATTGCACTTTCATCTCTAGCAAAAGACATTAGTTTTAGTACATTGGCATGCGGCACACTTCAGCTGCACATCAACACCCCCGGAAAATGGTTATAATGGCATCAAAGCTTCTAGGTGTGCGACATCTACAGTATCCATCTACGAGTTGGACAACGAAATCCTTGTCGTCGTTTGACGACTTTTCATCCACCTCAGTAAAGTGTTAAGTAGTGACGATGACTTGGAACATTTTTCAACCAGGTGTATTGTTGGGTAAGTGGCAGCACCCAAAAAGCAGAACCTACGAAAAATGTCGGACTAAAGAATCATTCAAATTCTGCATGGGTCAACTAGGCCGGGGATACAACCAACATCAGCAAAGACAACGGCGATTCGCGTATATGCTCAGCCGCTGGGAAGGGAACAGCAAGGTCTGGCCAGGAAAAGGGGAGATCTAACTATTAAAAAAACAATTATGTTCGAACTGAAACAGTTCAGAAAAAGGTGATTATATCAGACAAACAAACAAGAGAGGTTTAAGTGAAAGTAAGGCGTCGTCAGCACGAAAACTTCCAGATGGCCTTCACTACCCTCACGTCATGAAGCGTACTGACTCCATGGACAACTCCACCAAACAACGAAAGCAACCAAGCCACTGAGCTTGATTACCTACTGTCTCACTACTATCTCTCCAGACATCGACTTTGAGGGTCTCGGCAAACATGTACAATACAGTCCGACAGAACGCAGAATTACTGATGCGGTGTATTTTGCCGAAGAAAGTGAACTTGGACGAAACGTTCTTGGAGGATGTTGACTCTGTTAGGGGAATTGACAACACAACACCCAACCGATCAGGTAGTGAACAATATGTGGTCAGTGAAAAGTGCGTTATCACAATTACTTTTGACCAACGAGACGAAAGCTATGAGGATGCACAAATCACAAGTACCTCCCACTTCGTTTGTCCACATAGATCTCAACTCATTATCACGCGTATGATGCCACTTGTGAACCAGTTAATGTGAGTCCAACACCACCTGCTCGTTAACGTCGTCATGCTGTCGATACCGCTTTAATAGTTACGTTCCAATAAATATGAATGAATTATTTTGGACAAGGGTGGATTACCTTATTCCGTATCGACGGGTCGGGTAGTCTTTGGACAACTGTACGTGGTCTGACCATCCAAATTCATGCATAGTCAGCAAATGAGTGAGTGAACGCGATCGACATCCACATAGAAGAGGTCGTTCTTTAAATTACTTTATTGCTATCCGATGCGTGCAAATCGAAAGTCAAGAACCATAATTATGCCCGATATCCTCAGCGTATAGTGGTCACATCTCGTAGTCTTGTGGACAAAATCGATCTAACTGTGATCTTGGTGAACAAACACATACAGCATGTTGTAGAGGAGGCAATAATTTTGAAACATTCGGTTGCACCCTTATTATTAAGGGATATAGTAGAGATAAAGTGCAGTGAAAATGTAATCGAAAGATTTACTTCAAATTCGAGAGTTGAGTTTTCGTGGCTTTACGATGTGCGATAAAGAGTACAGATGGCATCCAGATCAACATAAATCTTTGGCTGTCACTAATTCAACAGATCCAAGATAATTAGCGATCAGCAATCATCATAGACAGCAACACTACAACGGGTGACCTTCGATGTTATTGTCATTTTACAGTGATGTTCGCGATAGTTCAAGCAGCTGAAATCCAGACAAGGATTCAAAAAGATGGAGTTAATGCGAAGATCGCTGGTCAAACAAAACATGAAGTTCCAAAAAGATTGAAACGACGGTAAACAGAAATGACATCAATCATATCACTTTCACCGTTATAAGCCTTGAGCTATACTCGCTGGCTTTATGGTTTGGGTCCTGAAAGCAGTCCACGAAGTAGCAGATCAAAAAATAAATACAAATGCGTAAAGAACAAAAACTAACCAGAAGGCAACGACGGAAATATGCGAATTAACAACCTCACACACATACACGCGTCACTGATTGTGATACACTATGGTGCGAGAATGTCTCCGAATATATGTGGATGGTCACGAACTGCCAAACCTGGCAGGTTGCAGCAAGCAGCCTTGCTCAACAATACTGTCAAGCTTTTCACAGATCGTAACCGCGTCGTCGTCTGCTCTTCCGCGATGTCTTCCAATAACTACCAACCACATTGAACGATGTACGATGCGGTAAACACTCCGTCGCCATACAAGTACTTGAGTGAATCACCGCGGACTGCATTTTCAATATAATGGTTATCAGATGTGAACTTGTATATCTTTCAAATACCGCCGACAGCCCGTCGGCGGGTATTCGACCTATTCGATACGAGCTAACTGGCAAGGAAAACGGTGGTCAAATAACGAAAGTAAACACGTATCTGCTACACAAATAAGCCAAGTCTCTGCTCCGTATAGTAACGCGGAGAGTACAAACGTGTTGCGAATTCTGATTTTAATCAAAAGTCCTTACAACACCATAGATGATGCAGATTAGTAAACATACTACGTGGTCGTTTTATCTTCATAGATACCTTGTCAGCGACATTACATGCTGATGCGATAATACTACTCAGATAAGTGAAGTGGCCAACGGTCTCGAGGGACTTGCCCACAACAGGGTCAACCAATCTGACATTGTAACAGCAATACATTATAAAGATTTAAAGAGCATACCATACAGATCATCTACGCCGGTCAATCGGTTCGGCATATCCTGTGTGTTGTAGGGAGAACAGCGAAATATAACATTGCCGTCCGCATACACAATATCAGTCAGCACATCGTCCGGTAGGAGCTTCACTCAAAAACCCTCGTGGCATCCGAGGGCTCTTTTAAGAATATCATTCATCACGTAAATAAAAATGAAGGGGAGGTCGTACACCCCTGTTGAACGCCTAATGAAGTATAGAATGTGTGATGACCGCCCACGAACGGACACCCTGGACTCAGAGCGGACATACAACAACAAAGACAACAAACTGACATAAGTTAATGGATCTCCTCTGAAGGGAAATGGTTCTCTGGGGTAATTCGGGCAATCGAATCGAAAGCAGAATTTGAGTACAAAAATACAACCTTTGGCTGAGAGAATGTATCGATGATCCTGTATTTGTCACAAGGCGAAGATATAATCGATACGCCTATGCCCAGGTCGGAAACTCGTTGGTTCTTCCCTTATCTGATCATCCCACCGTTTCCATGATCGTCCTATTATGAGACCCGCGACCATTTGGAATGCGATACGGACAAGGGCAATACCTACGTGACTGTCAAACGATGTTTTGACACATCTTCCGAAAATGAGAATGACTGCTGACACGCATCAAGCACGAGGCACCTATTCAGCCTTCCATACAAAACACAGTGTAGAGTTTAGACGACAGTCTGTCACTACCGTTTTTTTACAAGAGCCAGAGGAAGAAGGTCTGGGCTCAGAATTTCATCGTTGTTCAACAATGTTCGCTGCAAGAACACTTGCGTTTCTGTCGAAAGGTTACCAGAAACGTCATAACTAAGCACAACGTCACCGACATCCACAGCTTGATCTAGTGAGTTGAAGTGTTCTTGCGAAGTCCCGCGACAAGCCGTAAAACAGCGACCCATCACCGTTGGTTTGAACGTCACACTGATGCAGAAGATCAAAGTGCACACTTACGTGAAAAATCAACCAGTGAGTTAGCACCCACGATCTCATCAATTGTCAGACAATGATCGCTGCGCCAAGAAAGTGAACAACTGTTTTTATTGCGGTGAGCTAAGTCTACGATGATCACAATGTGGCAGTTAAGCATCAGTGTGAACCACTGATCTATTGCTGTCTATGATGATGATGATGATGACGATTATCACGTCGATTTTGTACTAGTTTATGTCGTTCGTGCGGTAGATCTAATCGAAGTAAGAAAGTGTGCAAGAATCAGACGCGCCTCCTTCGTCAAACTAGAGGGATAAATGCTGCAGAATGGACTGCTTTCGTCTGTACGTCGCAACTGAATTCCAGACAACGGCAGTACATTAATACGTGCCTAAAACGCAAGCCCAGAAGTGGACACGATACCACTGCCAATACAGGAAGAAGCGGATTAATTATATCGAAAACAATGTTACATCGTATGCCTCTCAATGTTACGCTGATCAGTGTTTACCCCATCTATATTTGATTGACATTATTATGATTGAAGCCGCCAGCGAAGTGATTCCAGTGCGATTCGTGATATGAAAAAGAAGTTTAGTCATCCTAGCTGTTTAAGCATACACTTACAATGAGTGCCAACCGTAAGGTGTTGTGAACGAAGTATGTCAAACCCAACCGCACAAACCGGCTATTTTATGTTAAGGCATAAAAAAGAATGTACAGTCAACAGGAACGAGATCCAGTCTCCTCACCAACTTCTACTTCAGAATAGTCACAAGGAATTTAATGAGCAGATATTGTGTGACTCTCATTCCCATTGGTCACATCTCCTTCTCGTTTGTGGACAAATCAAATAACTGGATGTTTTTTGAAGTTTCATACTGTCAACTGCCGGTGACAATCCAGGTTTGTCCTGATATAGGTTCCAAGTTATAAGCACCTGTAATAGCACCACATATAATAAGTGTTCATCATAGTCGGTCTGAGGACTTCTTCACTGTATTAATGGAACCAACCATAAGACCTACGGCTAGTTTAAGCTCTTTTCTGTAGCAGGCACGTACGGCAAAAGGATGCGCTTTTACTCCCTAGATAACCAAGCCTATAGCCATGCGTTAAACTGTTCCACGTGTGCGTTACCGGGCTGCCCAAATTTAAACAAAAACTACAACTGAGATTCAAATCCGTAACCGTCCGCGACTGATGCTAAGTGTTGTTATCACTGAGCAATCTGGAAAATACGCCCGCTCAAATCGAGTCAAACCTATCACCACGGCAAACTCGTGCCATCTCGGTTCGTATTTTCTTTTATATAACGTTTCAGGCACCCCAGAAACTTTAGTACTGAAACAAAATAACCAGGCTTATCAGGAGTAATCATACTGGTGCAATTTACACTCAGTAACGTGAAGTTTTATCTCTCCTACCACCATTTCAACAAATCACTGTGAGATGTTTACAATCAACTAGCTGACAATGGAGATCAGTACTTCACTCCACGTCTCAATCGGACCTTTAACTAAGCCTGACAAGTTGCATAACATTGCAAGATGAATGAAGCTATTTCTTGAACAGTCCAATATGGACTTGATGGGGTTCAGATTGGGTGGAAGGACAAGTACCTCCGCAATTCCTTTAGAAATATAAACCATTCTAACACTACACAGACAAAAAATGAGCAGAATACATAACAGACTTCCGTCCGGTTGTGTTCCAAGCCCCCATGTTTTGAGGTAAACCGTGATGTGTTTACATGAGTTACTCCATCGTATTGTTCACTGTATCAAGGGGAAATCGCAGTTTCTTCTGCAGTAACGCCTAGCAGAAGTATAAACTTAACGCCTCTGCACCTTAGGCCACCACCAGTCAGTTATCGTCGACATATTCATATGGAACTCGAGAGCTGAAGTTATCTGTGTAATCTAGGTCCACATCTAAGAGGACTGGGTTTGTCGCTACTCGTAGCTCTCTGCCATCACTGTTGTCATTCGTTAGGCAACCGTTTCCTTGCGAAACACTCAACAAGCTTGTTACAGCATTCGATCCAAATTCTCAGGCATCGTCTATCACTTTTAGCTAATTGGTGAGCCGATGTTGCAATAATCCATCCCATCCTAATCCGACAGCTTGCAATACCAGTTTGTACTCTGCGTTGGATATCGATACAGTATGCGTTGGGAAAGAATATTCACACCTGAACGACACGATTACGAGTTGGTCGACTGGTTGATTGCTAACGCATTCAATTGCAGAAATCGAAAAACACAACATATGAGCGAGAAACAATAAATCGTGAGGATATGATCAAGCTGTGATAAGATGCCTGGTGTAAGTTGCGGGTCTGTTCACTTTAGGTGTAGTTCGTATGGTCAGTTGGAGAATAGCCCAACTGTAAGTGTTAAAGGTAAAAAAGCAACTGTTGCTTGGATGTATCACAACCAACAAAGAAGAAACGGAACTTGAAGACGGCGTTTATCGGGTTCAGAGTAACAGAGACAGAAACAAAGAGAGAGAGAAAGGAGTAAACCCAGTGTTCAAAAAGAAACGAGCGAAAGCATATTATCCACAGAGTATCTCCCAAAAATCACTCCACCTTAATCACTCAGACACAGTATGTACTACTACAGAAGTTATGACGCTTATCAACAATGTACACTCGTCAACCAGTTAACCACCTGGAAAAAAATAATTCAATGCTTGCAGAAAAGGTGGCTACACAACAATCCATTAGTCTAAGTCCGATGACAGGTCAACTCGTAATTAACACTGAAGGTTGCCAGTTGAAAGATAAGAAAATGTGAGGCGGCTACGGACTGACCTCACGATCTTGCAATCGCCATCCAACCACACGATATGCATTGGTGGTTGTATTGTGGTACAACTGGACTTTGGATATGCCATGGCGTGCGCCACTAGGGACCCAGGCACTGGCTGCAGTGTCGTAAAGCATGACATTGGCCTTCGCAGTCACCACGGGGCATTCTCTGTCGAGAAACAGAAACAAACAATGAGCGGAACTGGATAGGAAAGAAGCAATCATACACAAAAAAAATGATGGATAACGCACTGAGTTATTAAAAGAAATAGCACTCATAAACTGCATACAGGACGGAATACCATTTTGTTTCGCTTTGCATCACACAATCGTGTGCAGGTTGATGCACGAGGCCACATGTGAACTACATCCGGTAAGACAGCCTCACCATAGGCAGGGCTATCAATTCAAGAAACTCATACACAAACTTACGACCACGTAAGACTTGTAATCAGCGCCGTTACCACTGAGCTACCTATTCGTTTACGTCTTTTGTCAGAGGCATCAGGGGTTGTGCAACAAATGCAGGAATCTAGTATTATGAGTCCACGCAGTCATTTGTCTACCGTGCACCAATGGACAAACACAACGTTTGTTGATATTGCCTTTCAGGAAGGCTCGGTGGCGTGAGTTTATCGAAACAAGTGTGAAACTAGAGAACTACGATCGCATTGCCCATGGCTCGCACACACGTTAGTGCACACAACTTTCGACAGGGACATCAGAAATTCGCCAACTGTTGTCAGAATTATCCAGTCGAAAATAACTAACAGTCCAAAATTGAAACGATGAAAACGACAAGGTAGCAGGCAAGACTTATCTAATGTTTAATCATAAGGTTGATTACACCATAATAAACAGAGAAAACTTAATCTAAGTGGGTAGAAAGAATGGTTATTAGAGATAGCGGAAGGTGTGATCGTTAACGATTACGCAATCACCGTCTCAAAAGGTGAGCTGAACTGATTGCACATCAGAGCGGTTTACCGTCAAATGAGCGCAGAGATCAGGGTGGCGTTATCCGGTACTAACAACCCCGGCAACAGTCAACATTTAGAATCTCACCATTTTACATCGATTTCATGGTAGCCAGCAGATGACTTGAAAAGCATTCCTTTTACTGTCAGAGTGATTAGAGTCGGTCACATGAACAACAGTCACTTTTAAAACTCCATTCATCACTGTTCAACCAGATGAGATGGTATTCACGCGCTCAATCAGATAAGCGCCTTGTATTACGACCAGCGATACCAGTAAATGATTGGTTGTACACAAAAGCTGGTTGTGAAAGGTGAAAATTGGTCTTTGAAGTGTGACATAGCGACTAGGGTTGAACAGAAGCTTACACACAACTGGGTTGTGAGATAGACTGTAGCGATTGACTTTCTGAAGCTCCCTTGTGAGAACTTCAGTCACAGGATCTCCGTTGAAAGCGGGAATAAGAAATAAACAATTCTTATACGCAGAGGTGGCTTAGGTTTCAACGGGGCTGCCTGTATCGTCTTCTGAACAAAACTCACCGGGTAGTCATTCCGTATGAATACTTCCTGTAAGAGGTCTAGCTCAGCTTGCAAAATATCAGTGGTATGGATTAATACTTTTACGGCCAAACATCGCACAAGGCTCCGCTTTCGAATTAACCCAATAAAGCTATAAAAGTGAACATAACGACTAGTACAAATCTGTTTCCCACACACACTTTCTTACTATAGCAACATCCAGAAAATTAGACTGCCCGTGCTGTCTGACGTTTTGGCGAAATTAACGCTATCATGGGCTGGGTTAAAAGCTGGCGGAACATCGTTCACGCCGGAATTCTCACTGACAACGCAAAAAATAACATCTACATGGCGTTTACCTAGCTGGAATCCCTCAATGACTACACCCGATTGATTGCTTTCTAGTTTATTCATAAAAATGTCAACGAGGATAGGGCTGGCCGGAAAACTTATCGGAATGAGAAGGAATCGAGCAAGTATGGGTGGTGGTCGAACTGAAATAATCCAAACCTGCGAACTTCATTCGATAAACTAAAATAGGACCCAGGGGTGGGCCCAATGCTACTCTGTCTCATTATTCGTAAGGCACACTGCCGAACAGAAACTGAGCGTTTCATGTGCAAAGCAGTACTATCAACTCATCCTTTACAAATCTGTTGTTACTTTCGCAATAATCAGGTAGGTAGACACATTTATAATGCAAGAGTGCGCTCGTCAACAGTGGAACGAAACTGAATAAGAACATTTTTTATTACTCAGATTCTGGTCTTAGATGATGTCGATGAACGCAAACATAGCCCAGAAACCATGCCCTAACGAGCAAATACCCGACGTGAAAACCAGGTGTTATGGCAAATGTGTCACAATATCTAAAAAGGAGAAAAGAGGGCTTGTGTAAAATGCACGCAGAGACTTGCAACATGAATGTCACTGACTTCTATTCTTTGCCATACCAAACAGCGTTCTCAGCCAAAGGTGTTTGCTGTCTTTCGGAACCAAGACAGGAGAGTAGGAACGCCCTGTGTGTCAGAGACGAGAGTCTACGATTCTAGCACGGTTATCCACTTGAGCTTACCTCTAGATAAATGTCGATCCAAGCGTTTCTATCTCAGAGTTTTTGGTGACGCTGAAACTGAATCTCGCGGCCAAGCTGGGGGTGGGAATCGCACTGGGTTCCAGAGCGGAACAATGTTTGCTCGACTGGATCTCAGTGAAAAGTCGCTTGTGCGTTGTCAGACTCAATACATCGGTAAAAGTCTGTCGACACAAATC
>JTDE01001934.1:73158-110563 GCA_014338405.1 Paragonimus skrjabini miyazakii | reverse complement strand
GGGTGTGCCGACCAAGTATGTGAACATACTGTCGGCGCTTTACTCCCATACGTCGGCTTAGATTAGGGTTTACGGTGAGCTGTCTGACTGTTTCGGCACCACGAGCGGCGTTCACCAAGGCTGTCCCTTTTCACTATTTTTGTTCAATTTCGTCATGGAGGAAATAATGGAGGACTGTTTGCGTCACTCAAATGATGTCAGCTTGGACATGCTACCTGGTGGAAGGATGTCTGATAGTGATTACGCTGACAAGGTTTTGCTGTTTGACAATCGGAAGCGCGTACCTCTAAGGCTATGATGGTGTTCACTAATATGATACACCTATGGCGACAGAGAGGCTTCCCTCTGAAGCTGATGCCTGTGTTACTTTAGGGCTGCGAAACTTAACCGCTCAGGGTAGAAAACGGGAACCGTTTACAGGCATTTGAACAGCGATGTTTGCGTTCCATCACTCGTGTCGGGTGTCACCACCTAGTAACTAACGCGGAGGTTAGGAAGCGGGTATTTTGTAGCGATTGTTAGGTTACTTCTGTTCAATCATCATATTTGCAAAGATCTAGGTGGCTGGGTTGTGTACTGAGGACGCCAGCCAGTCGTTTGCCACACCGAGCACTGTTTGCTGACGCTGCGGCCGTTGGCGCAAGGTAGAAGGATGACGATCTAGGATAGGGAAATGAAATCGTTTACGAGAGAACTGACTGCTGTTGATCGGAGTAATCATTTGGATTGCAGACTTCGCTAATCACAGAATCGGTGGTTGAAGACGTTAGGTGAGATGGCGGCTAATCGAGCTCAGTGGCGTGGATGTTGTGGTTGTTTGTAGTGACTATAATGATATTTTTGATAGTCGCATTCACTTGTACATACTTGATGATCTTGGCTTTTTGCCTACTTTTGTTTTAGTCAGGCTATTCCATTTGTAATATCCGTCCCGGGGCTACAATCACAACTCGCTCCGTGCCCCGCTAGCTTGACGTGCTTTTCTCTGTACTCAATTTTCCGATACTAATACACTAATACACAAGGGTCCACGCGCTGAGTCCTTGCTTTTCATTGTCGATCAGTCTTCGATAGCGACCACAGACTGAGTATTAATTGGAACTGGTTCAACATGTTTGAGCGAATTGTCTATAAAGTGAGTGCATTTAACGACGCGGGGCAGTGGAGGCCGCAAGGAAGTTGTCTTGCTGATGACGTCTTACTTTCACATACGACCTGGTCGTTTGTTTGCAAGGTGTAGGCACTTTGATGTTGAATGTCTGAATATAGACGTAGCTAGTTTAAGTGATTGACAAGCGATTAACGAATAACGGCTGCCTCAAACTTTGTTTCACAGAAAATTCACGACGACATCTCAACAGACTGATGCGTATGAGCGATAATTACAAGACCACTCGCTAATTCTGGAAATCACCTTGTTAGGTTCAAGAAATAATTCAATCTAACTGACGGTCGTATACAACCTGCGATTTTAGCAGGCTGTTGCAACCAGTGCATGCTCATTTTAGAGCCATAGGCGCTTTCATGCACTCCCTCTGGTTAGTGGTGCTGTACACAACTGTCATACGACAGTAGCTGGCGTCAGTGATTTAAACGCCTCTTTTTAACACAGCGTTATTCATAACTGAACCGGGACAAAAACAATTGTGGCAGTAATTTAACGAACAGAAAGAAGTATCGCATGAAAACGTCCAGCAAACAATTATTGTACAATCACAGCTGCTGCTGCCTCTGTTGGTACAAAACTAAAACAAGCGGGGCTGTACAACCTTGATAATTGAGTCACTTAAACAAAATGTTAGATGATTAATATGATCATTTCTAAATAATGCCTTTTCTCATCATAAAGACACATTGTTAATAGGATGCTCTTTCTGGTTCCACTTTTCTTGGAGCGTTTCACAGACTCACAATGTAATAGGTTATACAATTTTATTCTGTAGTGTGTTGTAGTTATTAGTGTCACCGCTTTCGGTTTTGACACATAGTTATCAGGACGTTTGAAGTAATAGTGAACTTGGACCTCCAATTTCACCTATATCACAAATGAGTTTACAAGTGAAACACAGGAGTAAGGAATTAGCGCTGACGAAATTAATTACTCAATATGATGATCTTGAACTGTGGATTCACAACTATTTACCCCCAGGAAGTATTACTGAGTCGGAAAGGGAACACATAAAAAGAGTTATGCTGAAGGACCAGGCACTGAAAAAAATGGATGGTGACCGAATAAAGTGAGGGACTATTTTTCCTTTCATTTTCGAGTAGGTTAATCGTTTCATGGAATTAAAATAAATTTACCGTTAGTTAATGTGTTAACATTAAAATACCATTTACATGTTCAAGAATTATGTGCTAAAAGAGGCCACCTATAATATGAGATATGTCTCACTGGCAAGTATTATTATCATTATTATTTTAATAAACGTAACACATCGTTTGATTAAAAAAATACGTTGCAGGGTTTGTTAAATCCATGTTACAGGTTGCTGATTCCTCCTACGGCTGTGTTACACCACGTGCAGCAGGTGACAGTTTTTGCATAAAAACTTCATTATATTATTTAGCCATCATATACCAACGGCTATGCGTCTGTTCAGAATATCTCTGAAATACTGACGACAACAGCTTCCCACTGAGTCGAGTTGAAAGTAATCTCCATTATCTTGCATCTAAAGTTTACAATGAATGAAACACGATGGACTAAACGAAGCATCCTTTAGTCTTCCTAGTATTGTGTACATATGAATGTCTTTAATATGAGACTGACATATAATTCGTGAATGGATTTTCGAAAGTCTACATTTACACTTGGATAAAGAATTATTTTTCACAAGTTTTGTAATATTCGTTACTACTCACAGCGAGACATAGGAAGAATCCGTTTTCTAATCTGCTTGCAGCCCACTTGATTATCGTTGTCATCTAATAGAACTCGACACGTTTGACAGTTTATTGTTATAATCATTCATAGGGTATCGGGGGTGTAAGTTGGTCCAAAGTGATCACCGATCAAACTTGATCACAACCTCAGCATTCAGAGGAAATAGTGAACTTCATGTTCGTTCCTATTACAACTAACAATAAGTAGAAACTGCGCAATATTCACATGGTGTTGTGGTTGCAGGTTTGGATGTGTTTATTTAGTCACGCTAATGTAAGGTTACTGACGTTGCGGTTAACACGTTAGTTTCACAAACACGAGGGCAGTAGTATAAATTCCGTTTTGGACAAGAATATGCACAACTGATGAGCTCAATTGACAGTGAAGCTCGAGTCCAGTGCTTCTTTCCAAAATGTACAGGTTGAATACGAAAAACGGCCTGGTTACCAGCTTGAAATGTCAAATGTATATTCGCAATAATAGTGTTGATTATATCTTACTGTTTTTCAGCTTCGAAGAAGTGCATAAGAAAAAAGCATTTTTTCCTGTAATTGTACTAAGCAAATAAATTAGTTTAGTGTCGTGTCGCAAAAACACAAGTGCGAATTTTCGCTTCTTCCAATTCATTAAACTTACTGATTGTTTTTTGTAATTAATAATATGAACCTGGGAAAGCACACAGTACACAAAGTAATTTGAAGTTGAACTGGTATAATTCGCAATCAAAGATAACTTTTTTCTGGGTTACTTTGTGCCACCAACCGGGCTGCTTAAATGGTGTCGCTAGAGATGTTATTATCTGAAGTGTTCTGAGTTAAAATGTAAGACATATTATGTCAACTGTTGCGCTTACTATGCAAGCTCATTTTGCGTCTCAACTCGTTTGTTGCTAGCTATTATCGAGTGCATCAGTGTGCGGCCAGAATTGATCGCCTCATTCCATTCTTTTGTCAATCTTATAGTCAGTTAACATACTTTTAAAACGTGCAATCAGCAAGCATTCACACCAGTCGTACGTGAAATTCTTCACGCGAATGGCGCATTCTGATCCGAATGGTTTAGCCAAAATAAACTATTATCGCAGTCATACACCAAATTCAGCGTTGTTTTGCACACAACCTTAGTTCAGTGCAGTTCATGACTGGAAGTCTACAATCACAGTACGAAAGAGAGTGTAGATGACCTCAGATCTGCACAGCAGAAACATTGTTCCAGCACGTGATGGGCTACCAGTTTTTGAAATTCATGGAAGCAGTCAAAGCCACTGTCTTTAATTTTCGTTTCTTCCTGCAATAAAAACTGGACAGTTTGTGTTACTCAGCCGTGTAGATGCAGTGGACATGTGAGGGTGATTTGATTGCACGTACATGGAATTTGATAGAGTGATCAGCACTGAGACGAGGAATGAGCATCCACCCAAACAAACCACGGAACACACCATCAGAAGCGCACCTTAACTTGCAATAAGCAACAGTCGATTAGCAATAAAAGATGAAACGCAGTTACTTTACACGAATTGTTCCGATTACACCGGTACCGAATTGGTTGAAATGCACTTAGCGGATTTTACCAGAGTCATGGGCAAGATACAGTCTAATTTACCTACGTTTCTCATTGTATGTAGACCGGCTTGCAGTTCCAGCTTGTCAAATCTCAGACGGGGTCAGCAACTTTGATGTTCCGAACTGAAGTTCCATCTATCCGACAACCTGTTCAACACGTGCCAAACGAATCAAGTACAACCACTGATAGGTTCAAGCAAAAATAAATACCATCATTCTGAAAAGTGCACTGTTAAACTTGATATAATTACTTGACCAAGCCCACTTCGCCCTAGCCAAGTCGAATTTACCAAGTTGAAATAATGGTGTTCATCAAAATTAAATGGGTATCGTAGTTGGTATGCACTCGTGAGAATGCTTTCTAGATATACACAGTTCTGTACCTTTGAAATCCGTTTATCACCCGATGGTTGAAATGCACAAACATAAATCAGAGTGGTTATCAGACTTTTATGAATGTGGATAAGTCATAGACAATGGCCGAATCACGTCGAACGAGATTTCTTGCATTCAGTTAAAAAACAAAGAAAACTTGTTGGAAAACTTTTACACGATAATGACTGAGAAAACAGCAGGGTGACTGGTGGCATATGACCTACAAACTGACGGCATTCAATTTACTTTCCTGCGTTTGTCGCCCGCCAGAAAACAATTCAAGATGGCATGCAGTTTGGAAGTTACATTGGTCACTTTAGGAAAAAAATGCACATATTATCTCTTAGGGAATTAAACAAAAAATTGATAGCAAATATTTTAATCTTTCGCTTAGTAATGTTTCTGATCGGAAATACTTGCTTTTCACTTCAAACCTTTGATTACAACGGTCACTAGCACGTGAAGATGGGTAACAAAACAGGATATCCGCTTACGCTGCTGTGTAACTGATATACTTTCATTGCCTAAAAGACAGTTGAAGTTTGTCTGTAACCTAGCAAGACATTGGCATGCTCATAGAGCACCATCTTCAAACCATTTATCGTAAGCTGATTATAAACAGAGGTTGGCGTATTCATCTAATCACTGGTTTTATAAATGCTTTGCTGGTTGACCTATTTTTTTGCAGTCAAAATACGAAGGCAATCAATATTGGGACATTCGTCAAGAACAAGATTTTCAATGTTGTCAACACATTTTAGGCTATAATCGAATGAAAGAACAGCCAGGTTAGGAGGTTAATCTGGGTTTATAAAGCTGTTGTTCAATTCCAGACAGATTTGGTTCAGAGGTTTAGTGACAAAGAAAAAATGGTTCTTTACCCTAAATTTAGCACCAATTAATTGAGGTCAAATTAGTTTTTAATTGCAGCCGAAGATTTTGTTGTGGTTTTCATTTTCTAACTTGCTGATGTCCTTCACAGTGTTCGGAATTACTCTTGGCATTTTTGGTTTGATTTTTAAGATCGGTTTGAAAGATCAGCTTACTGAATCTTTAGGAAAGCTATTTAATCTAGTTTCATACCACATTGTCATTTGTCAAAAGGGTTTACGTAACCTGCGATTACTGTTTAATGCAAACTTGCAACAAATTAAGATTCCACGAATATACACAATAAATACCAGACACGAAGTAAAAATACAGATAAAGGAAATTGGCCCAACATATGTTGCACTACAAATGCAATAGGTCTTGATTAGCGTTAAACGACACCGACACACGAAAACAGCTACGGAGTTTTAGGATTCGGCTACCGAGCACGCGAACAAACTGGAAGTATATATTATGCCATTGGCTTGCATGCTAACAAACAAACGCGATCCTATATAACAAATGGATAGCAAGCAATTATCCCTACGACCTTATGTTGTGTACACACTCATTATTTTGACTGCAGTAAAAGCTATAGTATTAGGACAACCGACCGTTCATTACCAGTGTACATTATTGACAGACATTTGTTGTCAACCCTACAGTGTATATCGAACGATCCGCACCCTCATCTATGTGGAGAAAAGTATCTCAAAGTGAACGAATGCAGAGATTTTGTCGTCCTCTTGGTGTTTTTTCAGGGTGATCGTAAACGTATCGTTCGATTTGTTACAATACTGGTCATCGAATCCCATGCACAACCATGATGTGTTCAAAAATAAGTTCCTGTCAACATGCCGATAATTTCACAGTCATTATTTCCACTTCTGTCACTTTTGATTGCCGACCGACCTAATCCGATGAATATATTTTAACATTCTTGTAAGTATTCGCTTCAATATTTCAGATGAGTTACTCATCCATGTGCGATTGTAATGTGCCAACAGACAGCATCATGTGTTTTGCGCCGTCGTTTGAGAAATTTCCGAAAACGTAACACGATAAATTTGTTATCATAGTCCACGATAAAAAAGCGTCACTTCCATCTTGAACAACATTTATGCCGGGCGCGGCTGAAAAAAAAGCTGCAATCTTAATCTTTGGCAAGATGTATGCTGTCTTTGTAGATAATACGGAAGGAGGATTTCAAAGCTCTATTCAGCAAACTGATCAACGGAGAACTCAGCAGACGTTTAAGTGAATGAACTCATTTTTTGTGAACACTTGACCACATTCGCTTGTGAGTAATGATCAGGTTGCCCGACCGCCTCGAGAGAAAACACAGTTACTGTCTATTAACTCCAATCGACGACCCCTCGACTAGGACTTCTGTCCAGGTTCTAGTCCCGACAGTGGCGAGGATATGCACTACTGACGAGCTCTAATGAGAGTGAAACTCGAGTCTAATGCTTCTTTTCGAAAGGGGCTGACTGGAAAGTCTATGGGAATGCGACAACTGCGATCATATTTATGCGATGTTCAATCTATATGAAAATCAAAATCCCCTACTACTCATCAGAAATCATTTTTAGTTGTTACTGTGGTTTTCAAATAAACATTTCTGATAACAGTGCAAATGTAGTAAGTTTATTGGGTCACTGGTTGAAACACTTTAGAAACTTTGAGTTTCAAATTGAAACGGTTGAGAATCATTGAGATACACCGATCTCATAGCACGTGATACCCACGTAGCTTCATGGATCAGTAAGAAATAACACAAAAAGAAGCAGCGTTTTTCGCCATGTGATCGATGTTCAAGGTTTGCAATGGATTGGAGAAAATGTACAAACATAGTGGACGTTCGAACGATACGCAAACAACATCAACCTGACGGCGCTGCCTTATCATTTACAGAATAAAATTGCACAAAAGCAAACTTAGACCCACGTATCAGTTACTTATAATTCATGAGGCTTTATGCAAAACTGACGTACTAATTGTTCAAAACCAACGATATTCGTGAATGTGTAAACTTTTCATTATGGAGTTTTAGTGCCACCATTTTGTTAAACTGGTTATCACACTGGAAAACGTTTGAATTGTCTGGTTCAATATTCTAATCTGAACCAGTATGAATGATGAGAATTTACAATGTGTATGTCGTGTATTGTTGCTGTTGTGACTTTGTTAAGGATGAGACCATCCACAACATCATCAGGCAGATCGTCCTCACTGGTGATTCTGTCGTTGGCGATATTGGTTTCTAATAATCACCGCCCAACCTGTCTTTGAGCTTGCGGTGCCACTGATTTAACTCACTTGGTTCTACAATTTGAAGCCGCAACGTTCCCATAGTTAGCATTGAAACACGTTTACTCTGAGTTCCTGTGATGTGGATTGCTCACCAGAAAAAATACACTTCTTCTGAACACTGAACTATCTTTCTTGGCAGATGTGTATTGTTTCTATCATTTGTGTAGGGCCCATAAACGAAGTAGCGTACAGAGCAACCCTAGAAGACAGTCTGTTACATTTGGTTGATTCCAGAAAATACAAGTGTACTCACTCGGACCTGTTACAATCTAAACGATTTCAGCTTATGGGTATAAGATCGAAAGCGAAATAAAGTGAATCAAACTTTTCTACAACCCCAATGATCGCCAGTGCTCGTTTTCAGATAAGCTTCTGGGCTATAACTTTGTTAATAGCGCATAGATTCTGGATTCGAGATTTTGGTGGGCGTGGTACTGATCAGACCTGTACAGTTGAAGTGGCTGTCTAACATTTTATTGGTAATCATCAGGTCCATCTGCCTTCATGGAATAAGCTACGGTCACCCTGCTCACTATAGGGGATAATAGTAGATACCAACCACAAAACATTCACTTTTTTAGAAACGAAGAATGCAAGATTTTTTCAGATGATCTCAACTAGCACAAGTAATGTGTGAAATTTTAAACGAAAGCACTTGAATTTGTCTCTAATAAAAGCAACATATCTTAAAAGGTTTTATTAAAACTCAAGATTAAGTTGGTCAGATAGATTTAGTTGAAACTGTCACTCATTACTGAGGTTTGAAGAACAACGTGCTAAAGTTCACAGGAGGTTTTGATTTCTATCAATGCACAAGTGCTGACGTTATCATCATCAGCGACACTGTGCTACTCATTTTCCTCAGCACTATCAATATCACCATGATGACCATAATAATCACCAACACTATTATCATCATTAATGTCAACAACAACAACATCGTCGTCAACAACATCATCATCATCATCTTCATCATCGTTACCATCGTCAACAACATTGAATGTGTTGTCACATGCTTAACTGCTATACAGCCGCAAATTCATTAATGAAGATATGATGAAAATTAACTCATATTACAGCTTTTGTTTTCAATTTCGTAGATGGTAGCTCATGTGTAAACTATTGGGATATAACCCATAAAGTAATATATACAGAAAAATGAATACCTAGAGAGGTTTTTAGCTGAGTAGGTTGCTAATGACTAAACCTGACGAAACTTGTTACTTTCCGTTTGTTCCCGTATTATTCGCATTTCCAGTGGGATTATCGGATCATTCCCCGTTAAACTCAGACCAGAGCTATTGACACCAGTTGTGCAAGAAATGGTTGAACAGAATCCGGCAGTACCTGGCAGTGGACTCGTTTCCTTGTGCGGTCCAGTCGTGTTGGATAAGTCTGGTTGTACACCCAGCGCCGACCCGAAAGGTGTAGGCATTCAAAACAACACATCGGAACCCTTCTCATCAGCTTCAATTCTACGTCGTCTCTCTAGAGAATTCACAATTCCAGGCCTGTCACCCAAACCAAAAAACACAATGGATCCGACAACTAATGAACGGTGCCCATTCTGTTATGCGAAGTTTGGGTTATTCCAGAAGAAGCTACCGTGTGATCAGTGCGGACGTTTTGTTTGCCGTCGGTGTATATTTCAGTTCAACAATGACAGTCACCTGTGCAAAGATTGTGTGGATTTAGCGTGAGCTTTGTTTCTAAATTTACTTAAACACCCAAATCAGCTATACTGTTATGACAGCATATCAACATTGATGATAAGTATGAATGAGTAATCGGAAACGGGCTGGTTGGAAAACCCACCTGAACGATATTCAGCCGATAATGTCTCTGTGTTTAGAACTCTGTAGAAAGCTTTGATAAAAGATACGAAGCAAATCGTTCAAGAATGCTTTCACTGAGTGCATCTGGGACACCTGTTAATTCCACATAAATTTTACTTATCATTGTCACACAATTTCTATTATGCTCGAATATCAGTTTATGTAAAAAAAATATGTATTTCGGAACTCAAATTAATACTTGACCCTCTATGAAACCATTCTCATCAATAGTCTGTCAAATAATCCAGGTCTCCTAAAGCAGGCTGAAATGAGGTGTTGACGTTTTGGCGATTTCTTCCACGACATTGGAAACAGAACGCTTAATCTTTCGCTGAACGCAGGTTTGAAGGGCATGTCGATTATCCGGGGATTATTAAAAGTTCTCGGGTAGATTACCAACGTTACTGACCGGGTGTGGCAGTTAAATGAAAACTAGGAAAAAATTACACCCTGCTTGTTCTATTCGTGGGTTAACCCTCGGCAGTGGGTGTACATTACAACCTACGTACAGCGATATATATACCTACAAAGATCATTACTAACAATATAAAGATGTATGACCGACCGTGTTTTGAAAACATGATTAGTACAGCTCTGACCAGAAGTTATTGCTATGTTTACTGGTTCGTACATAGAGGGAGCTGGTGAATTGAAGCCAGGTTTTCTCACTGACACATTACATTGATACACCAGTGCATTTCACACTGAGTTCATTGAATTCCTACAAAAACTACAGCTTGAGCATGTGTACTGTGTTAAGCAATTGGTAAAGGTCGAACAGTACATTGTACGCTGGTCTTGCATTGAGAACCTCATCAAACCCTAATGAATCAGTAGATGATGGGATAGCGGGATAGCAGAAACTCACTTCAACAACGGCATAGCATGCTTAAAAAACAGTTGAGCGCAGTGAACAACGGTTGACTCGAAGCATTCTGTCTAGTGGAATTACCATAGCACCCACGGTCTTCGAAGACCTAATTCTAGCACTTGATAGTTTTCCTCTATCATAAGCTTAAATCATCATCATCATCATAGACAGCAATACATCAGTGGTTCACACTGATGCTTAACTGCCACACATGTTTAAATTCGTCTAACGATGTCAGCAAAGAAAGATTCCGACAAGATATCTCACTTTGTGTGCAACCCAGGACCCCAAATATATGCCTCCTGAGAGTAAAACAACTAGTTTATACAGAGTTCTGATTTCGTCTGTGGTGCTGCCGTTGATGGTGAAAACATTACTGCACTGTTAGGTTATTTTTGACAACCGGTGCTGCATGACGAATTTTCCATGTCTGATTAACTAGTTTGGATAAGATAAAGAATAATATGATATAGCTGTTTTTACCGTTAATCACTGTACTATTACAACGTGAACAATGTCTATTAAACATTGTGTGTGACGTGAAAATATCATTTAGCCTTTGCACTATTTAGTTTACTACATACCAGTGTAATACCATACCTTACAATTTCTGAAGTGTGACCTCATCAACAGGATGACTTTGTTTTCCACTATGATACACGTCATACGATATTTGACTTTCAGTTTTGCTCGGCAAACACTTGATCTAAATTCTAACTTTCAAAACCCATTCCATTTTTAGAAGGGCAATTTGCAAAACCGGTGATTGGTTTGCTCAATATCTGTCTTCAAAACCGGGGAATCCTCTGAGATTGGAAATCGATTTACAACCTTCTTCAACCAATAGTCTAATGACACGTGAGTTGGCAGTAACGCTTAGTGAATCAATCAATAACTCTTGGTGAACTGAAAACAGAGAAGCGTATTGTGATAGTGTGATATACACTAGTGTTGTTACTTAATCAAACGGCCGAAGAGTACTTTATAATAATTTTCAACTGCTATTTCTATAATAACACCACTTAAGTTCTACGTAGGTAAATATGTTTTCAACAATGTCTATACACTTACGCACGTTATGCACCACTACAAAGTATTTCAAAGAGTTACATAATTCGGAAGAAATCCATCCGCAAGACCTCTAGGTTTAGGCTGCATTTAATTCAACGACAAAACAGTATGCCCACACGTGATGAACGCAGCAATATCAGTGCTCAGCAGTGTGAACCGTTTGAGAAGTCTTGCCTAGGTAGCAAGCTCTCTGAATCATTCGATGCCCAACACATATTATTTCCGTTTGAGTGATTAACTGAGTCAACGTGTGAGATTTCTTAGTTGTTGTTGTGGCTTTGTCTAACAGAAGATGGACAGTTAACAGTGCATGGGTATGTTGCACCCTTGTTGTTTCGAGTGCAATAGAAGTTCTGCACTTTGGCGATTTGTCTCAGAAATTATTTTGACTCAAAATATCATAATCATCTTGTTGGATAATTGATACGGCACTGAAAAACATACACAACCATCAATTTAGTTCCCAAGAAAATGTGTTTCCAATAGTGTGCAAAGCATTATCACACATCATGCAGTAAACTAGTTCGCACCGAACAGACTCATTAAAGCACTCCGTGTTGACGTGCATGCAACTCAAAACGTTGTGATCGAGTCATCAAACGTTCGTTATTCAGGAAGGTTAAAAGATGTTGAATACTCAATTTAAAAACTACGAAGTCTAATTGATAAAACTCTGACACACATATGAAAACATGATAATTCGGATACTGGATAAACATCACAAACTGTTTGAATTTGTGCACTCTTTTAATGAATTAACACAAGTATTCATTAATATGCAACAAAAAATAACAGAACGGTGGATGTGGTCAAATGGATTAAAAGGAAGAACATTTGATAAAAATGGTCACCGCAATAATTGATACAACAGTTACTTTTGGACACACCAGACAGAAGTTGACTCTATCTCTTCCAATGTACAAGCGAAGGCTGAACAAAAAAATAAGCAGACTTAACGCCTCTGTTTCGAAGGAATACTGGTGACAATGGATTGTCCTGATTTTTCCTTGTATGAATGTTACAACACAAGAGAAGTATGTGGAGCATGGCGGATCAGGATGTAACTAATCTTCCTGAATACAAACCATTAAACTACGTCCGTTGTTTTCCAAGGTTTGTACAAATATATGCAAAGCCGCAATACGAGTTACCCAAAGAGAACAAATCAACAACCAGCTATGTTTATCAAAAGTAAAAACGTGGCGAACAAGCTCGTTTTCGGCGTATCATCTTCAGGCCAAATACAACACAATAAATATGAAATTAGTTGTCAAGTCAGGATTTTATAAGGTGTAATACAGTGCGAACCTAATGTCACTCTAGGATTACGGACATGGTTAATGTGGTGCCGTGCCACGTGTTCCAACGACAGCAGACCATGGTAACTTCAGCGCTTGAGCAAAAGACTTCTGCGCACACAGATGCGGGTTTCGCAGCCGGATTCCGATCAAATTCGCAGCAGCCAAGATGCGACATTTCACGTCCAAATGGATCCATTCAAAGAGAAATGCGCAGGAAGCGGACGTGAAATGGCCAAGATACTCATTTTTACAGCTATGTTCCAATGAAATAGAAACCTAAATTGATGCGTTGTTTAACAAACCGAATCTACAAAATTTGTACCCAGGACATACTAGACAATGAGCTCATGCTCTTATGTAAGACGTTTCGTGTTAAAGAATATTCGGACAACTTCCTAGCTCGAAACCTGCAACGTAGGCAGCCCCAAGACCATGAGCTTCCTTTTAGGTTGAAAGCCATCTATTGAAACATGTCTTATAAGGGCGATTTGGTAAGTGTTTCGCTGACCAGAAGACTCCACACAACCCTGGTGAGGACAGTCCAAGCTGCACAACTAAGACTAACGTTCTGCCTGGAACCATCTATATGCTTTCACCTCAATGATGCAGAGCCCAGTAGTGCTACCTCGTTTTGCATCTACTCATTCCTGTGTTCCTGTGGAGCAGGTTACATTGGTCGCACAACAAGGCGCTTGTCGGCGAGAATACGCGAGCACCATCCAGGTTGGCTGACAACCGGACAACAACGAAAGATTTCCAGCGCAATTTGGCCCACCTAGTTGATACGGTTCACAGAGTCAATTTGGATGTCGCACGTGTCACACGTGTTAACACCAGAGGTGTGAAATGCTGCATCTTGGCTGCTGCGAATTTGATCGGAATCCGGCTGCGAAACCCGCATCTGTGTGCGCAGAAGTCTTTTGCTCAAGCGCTGAAGTTACCATGGTCTGCTGTCGTTGGAACACGTGGCACGGCACCACATTAACCATGTCCGTAATCCTAGAGTGACATTAGGTTCGCACTGTATTACACCTTATAAAATCCTGACTTGACAACTAATTTCATATTTATTGTGTTGTATTTGGCCTGAAGATGATACACCGAAAACGAGCTTGTTCGCCACGTTTTTACCTATGATGAAATTTCCGGATATATTTGAACAACTACGTTTAGTCAATTAGAGTTCGTTGAATATAGTGAGGTTGCGACGCCGCAGAAACAATGCTAAATCATGGTACACGAAAAATCATCACTACAAATCGACCCGGAACAAAATGAGTAGAAGTTAACCACCCGAAAACATCGACCTGATTTGCACTCATGAGGAGAATATTCAGCACTACTACCTCCGAAATTATTGACTTCAGTTCACTGTTTGTAAGAGCTCACTTATGAGTAACGTTTCTGAAAGGACGTCCATAGGGTTAACGAACTCTCATTTGGATAGTATTCTGAGCTACAAAAACAGTAATCTTCTTATTTGTCCCAATCCATATGCTGGTAAATTAAAAAACAAGGTGTTCCAAATGTCCCTTCAATGACAGCTTGTCTTGCAGTGGATTGCAAATGTGTAACCAATGGAAAGCAATGCCTTTCTTAGAGGAAACCTTTTAGCAAGAAGTAACTAAATGAATTACCAAAAGTGTGCATGAAATACCTGCACTTAGGAGGCTGAGTTTCCAAAGCACTACAAAAAAACATGTATTTGCCCGAATTAACACGTCTCCCCCGTGGATCAACTGCACAGTGGTAATATCAAGTCGACCCCAATCTGATGAAGCATGAAACTCAGGGTTGGTCAGTCAGTTACATAATTTTGTCAATGGTCAGTCTTCAGATGGTGCTAATTTTATTTTTAAAACAACGTCAAGTCGTCACCCATCAGATGAATACAGGATCGTGTGATAAACGCCCCATTAATGAAAGCTTTATGTAAATAGGAATACGCAGGGAAGATTAGAAAATTGGGTTTGGAATCTAAACGCTAGGAATTATTGGATCAACTGAAATCAACTGAAATATCTAAAATCCTCCCTGGGCCAGAAAACAGAAGGAAACCATATTTAACCAATTTTTTGAAGCTTCTTAAAACGATAATTAAACAAAAAGCTTGAATAAAACAGTGAGAAGACGCAATTCATGTGCTATTCTCCGGAGTAAAATTTTGTACATTCAGATCACGCATAGACATGTAACTAATTTTAAGCGGGTCAAAATTCCACAGTGCGAAAGTCTTGGCTTAAGGGATTAGATGGAAGGGAAAAAACATCAACGGGAAAGCAGAATACTGGGAATGCCGACTACCAAGGTAGCCGCAGCGTCAACATAAATTGTTTTTGAACATAGGGGGAGACTGTGACTCTTGCAAGCCAAAGCTTCAGCAAACTGAATTGTGCGTTTCCGGTTGCTCCGAAAAATCACCCAGAACACATCAGGAACTTTGACTATGTGTCCTGTTTGTATTCCGTACTTTGCAACTGATGACGCGGGGTGCCGTCCATCGACATGTATACAAGCGTCTGGCGTTTCTAACTGAGTTTTCCGCCATCTGGTAACATGCTCCTTAATACGAACAGCTAGTTGTCGGTGCAATACCGGTTTCGACAGGCTTTCGCATAATGTGGATTCTACTTTTGCCATGAAGAAATCCGCTGGAATTGGACCCAACCGACTGCCAATTGCAACCCCGTCCACCTGACGGAAACTATACTTCTGGAAGTTGAACTTTATGTACATAAACAAAGTATTTGCTGCAGTACAGTCATTGTTATAGGTTTGCTATTCTTTGCTTTGTGCCCAGGCCACAACAGACAGCACTCGAAGGATTGCTGTGGTTGTGGTGAATCTAGGGTTCAAATGATTTTTAGTTGACCTTCGGTTAGACGCGAGCACCTTGGCGGTATTTCGAATAGCGTTTCACCATAATCCAACATGACAACAAATATTGGAGTGTGTAATGCGGAATAATCTGCCTTGTTGTTTCACTGGTATTCCCCGATCAGCATTCAGCTGCCATGCCTGTTCACCATGGTATGTAGGTGTTGATTTCAAAATTACCTGTACATACTAGTAGCTAGTGTCACGCGACAGCATTGTTTACCACTGTAGAGTTCATAGTACTGTAATTTGCTGCGAACAAGGCCGAAAATGCCACAGCATTATGTATAAGAGGGTTTCGACTCCCTAAAAGTAGAATTTTCTTAAACACTGTATTAAAACAAAGTGGAGTGATATAGTCTTTTTCGCGATAGCACACCACCCCTCCAAACAGGAGCTTTTGCTCATTCTGTCAGGTTTATATTGTCCGGGGGTTACCGTATGTTGAAAACATAACACCGATTGTTTTCAAATTTAATGAAGTACTGTTAATTGAGCTGACTATATACACACATTTTCAAAATCACACCGCAGCCAGCCTCCTTGTATTTGACAAATTTAAAAACATCCGAACATCCAGCAGTATACTCACTTCGTAGTAGTGAACCCTACACCGAGAGTTTCACATGGAAACTCAATTGTTACACTTCTGGTTGAACAGTGGTCGGGAACCATATTAACTTTCAATGAAATCCGTAAAAATCGCATAATGTAAGCAAAAGTGTTTGATTATATAAACCTGTACCTTTGAAGTACATTAGTGTCTATTCGTTTGTTATATACATGACGAGACAATTAAGACAGAATTGACATCCCCTGAGTAAGTGACACGACAAAGAGTTGTTCAGATACTTCATATTACGCAGCGGATAAATGCGATTTATACAAGATACAATGAAACCACAAGTACTGTGTGTAAAGTGTTTACACTGGTTTTCACAGCGTTTGAGAAATCAGAATTGAATAGAATCAGAGGAACATTTATGAGAACGGTTTATTAGCACAAACTCTTTATCAGATTCGTCAAACGCAACTGAAAGAAAACACTCATTGGTGAAGTGTACACAAGTAGGGGTTAAAAGTGTCCACATGGGTAACGTTCACCGAACGAAAATGACAAAAATAGCATGTAGATAGGATTTTTGTTAACATGTATGGACAAAATCAACTTGAAGCAAACTCTGGCGTCCATATATTTGACTGTTTACTATTACGAATCTATCGTCATTGCACATGAAGAAACTATCATCAATTGCTGGTTGATATTTTATGTAGAAAACACTCATTTCTTAACAGTTACTTGGATTAGACCATAAGCTGGTAAATGTATTCGCGTTCGTATGCCAAACCATGGTATTCTTTTAAACATTACTAATGTCTTCAGCTTTATAATATCAGTGCACTCAACAAAGAATAGGAACACAGCGAAACATAGGTTTCAAGCTTACTGGTAGTTGCGAAACTAACAGATGTGTATATAACAACATGTGAACTTATACATACACACACGCTCATGGTGAGCGACATGCGGTTCGCATTTGCTTATCGCAGTGATGGAAGTCAAAGAATGCCTGCCCATCACCATCATAACTGGCTTGCGCTGAACCATCTGCGGCTCTACTCACAAACCACATCTCCGGTGGAAACCCGAAGGAATACGACCCGGAAATGTGTGATTGACGCCTTTGTGTTCAGCCGGCTAATGCTGGTTAGCTAATTCATAGGCTAGCTCCAAATTAGAACCAATATCTCTCGAAAAATAAACAGGGGTATACTGAAATGGCAACCTCTAAACCGAAAACAACCAATATTGAAAATATGATGCAAGAAGCATTCCATTATAGGAGACTATGTTAATGCACTCTAAATAGAATATAGAGTAAAATCGAAATACAGAGTTAGACTGAAAGAAAACAGGCAAAACATTCGTCAAACAGTAAACCAACAACGCTAAAGATAAGGAAAGGTAGAAAGCTACGGACATTCAGGCTTCTGAAAAGAGGAGCGGGTGAGTTTCAAACGACGGTGGCCGTTGATTGAAATGAACAAGAAAAAAGGATATAATGGATATAACCCACTTAGCCCTAACGGTATTGTTGTCTCTTGGCCGATGGTATACTATGGGTACGCTGATGAGCTACTAATTTAAGGCGACCAGCACATTCGCGGGAGCATACATCGTAACGCCATATCATCATGTCACGAACACCTATGGCACTGATGGTTCACTTGCGTATTGCGCGCTTTTGTTCTCGGCCGCGTAATAATTGCTCGTTGAACTCGCGGACGCCCATGCGGATTATATTTCTCCAGATTGCCTGGTACACGCCAGGTTTACCCAACACCTGAAATCAATTTTACAATGCTAAAGACTCACCTGGATAGCATACTGGTGTCACAGTTTTTGACAGTCAGGAATTCACTTACCCGATTCCAGTTGTCCATGGAGCAGCTTTTTCGGAATAAGGTCATCGCCTATCCGACGGACGTTACCTAGCCAACGAAGCTGATTCGGCATCAGCATGGCTTCCCTCCTGTTCATATCCGCTCGCCAAGTTACCTCAGTGTTCGGAACCATGTCGGACCATCGAATACTCAAGATGCCTCTTAGACAACATAACTGGGAACAGCTCAGATAGCGCCCTTTCCGCTGATGCAGTGTCCAAGTTTCGCTACCGTACAGCAGTATGGGCAGCACCTGTGAGTGATAGACAAAGAGCCTAGTGCTCGGCTTCAGGCTGTAGTTCTTCTAGACAAGTTTATCAAGACGCCGAAAGCAGCACTAGCATTTGCTACGCGACGACGCAACTCGTGGTCCGCGGTCCGCCACGGCTAGCATGGCAGTCAAATATAAACTTGGTAGGGTTGTGGCTAGAACCCAACCCTGTTCCATCTCAGTGACAATTTCAAAATCATCAGAGGTAGATCCACACGACTGTATCTTCGCCCTCATGCCCACATGCAACATTCCAATTGAGTTTACAAACTTATCTGGGCATCCAAACTTACCAAGCATCGTCCACAACGCCTCACGGCCCACAGAATCAAATGCCTTGATGAAGTCAACGAAGAAGGCATACAGGGGTTGGTTGCTTTTCCAACAATTCTGACGTTGTCGAGCAGCAAGCACCAGGTCGATCGTACTCAGCCTCGCCCGATGCCACACTACTCCTCAGGAACATTTGTCTCCAAGACTTCCGAATTCAGCCGGTTCAGAAAGATTCTGGCAAACACTTTGTCTGCCCAGCTTAGCAGACTTATGCCCTGATAGCTGTTTGGGAATTGCTTACTACTTTTACCTTTGAAGAACGGTATGACAAACATATCCTCGGATTCCTGTGGCATCACCTCGTGCTTCCAGATGGAGTGAACCAACTGGAGCAGAGCACGTTTCAGCACCAGTCCGCTATTCTTCAGAATCTCACCTGGCAGTCCGTCTTTGCCTTCGACCTTTCCGTAGCGCAGCTGACCGGTCACTCTCTGTAATCCTTGTAAATCCAGGGTGAGGGCAAGTGAGGGTTTGATGGCCTGTTGTTGCAAATTGCTCACGATCCCCCAGCCAGTTGTAACAATTCGGTCTAATAAACCACCAAAGTGTTTACGCCAGACTTTCATAATTTTCTCTGGCTGGGTGCACGAACAGCCGGTTTCCACGTCTATTAGTGCTTTAGTGGACTAGGCCAATGGACTGAAGGTTGCCTTGAGCGAATCGTGGAACTCCTTATGCCGTCGAAGATGTGCGAGGCCCTGCGTTCGCTCATCCTGCTCCCTCCAACAGTTGTCTTTAATTCTGCGAACACGCTTGGCCAGTTGACGGCAGATACTCCAGACGCTAAATGTCTTAGTTTTATTATCTGGGTATAGTGTGGAGAGAGCAGACGACTCATTTTTCTCTCGTACTAATTCAGCGATGACGAAGTTGTTGTCGTCGGACCAGTCCGGCCGTTTCGGGCGTTTGAGATCGGTTGTTTCAGTGGCTGTTGCCATGATACGTTCCTTGATGAACTGCCACATACCTTCAGGAGTAGGGGATATAGGAACGTCTTGCAGACAAGCGGCAACGGCACGTCGAAAAACAGTCTTCGTCTCGCCATTGTCCGATCGTTTGACATCCAACTTTTGCCGTTGTCCGGAAGATCTACAACAAAGAGGCTTGCAAACATGGATAAATAGTCTGGTCCTGACCAACCTATGATCTGTGCTACATTAAGCGCTGCACATCACCCGTGTGACACGTAATTCACAAATTTTGCGCTAGCGCACAATCACATAATAAAGCAAACGGTTATGACCGCTTCGTGGTTGAGTCCACATTGTGATTTCGTTCGTAACCAGCTGAGACCTGGTGTTTGTGATAGCCAGCACATGAGTAGTAAACAGTTGAAGCAGACGATTCCCATTCTCGTTGACTGAACCAATGCCGTAAAGTCGTAGGACTTCCAGCTAGGCTACTGAGTCGCGCTCAACTCTAACATTCAAGTTACCCAGAGCAAACGGTCGGTCACTCACCGGTACTGATCGGATAGTGGCGGACAGCAGCTCACAAAACTGGTCCTTTACATCATCAGAGTAGCACATAGTTGGACCATAAACACTAACAAATGTAGTACACTTACCTCGACCGAGTGGCAGGCACATGGACAGCATTCGAGGGCTGGTGCTGTGCGGTTCGCCTATCATCATATCATTGATGCAACCAACGATTACGAAACAGACACCATGCTCCCGAACACCGTCTACCGGATAAACTATCCAATAGAAGGTGTAACCAGCACCTGCTTCCCGTAACTTACCTTGGTCTGCAAGCTTTGTCTCACTTTAGGCTTCAAGATCGATGCTACAGTGACTCCGTTCGATGACGACCAGTGCGGTTCGGCGTTCCGGCCGTCCTGTGGTAGTGCATCGATCCAGCAGAGTGCGTACGTTTCATGTTCCATTTGAAAGTTTCCTTATCTCCAGGCGTACCCCAAGTTGGTCTTCGTGTCACTGCGACTCGATGAGCATTGTCTACCCTAGCAATCGTGCTGGCAAAGTCATATTGAGAGGGGAAGGGGGAGGATTTAGCACTAGGATACTTTCGGTTACCCACCCTGCCACAAACACCTGGTTTATCCTATGCGACGGCCGATGCAGTATGGTATATCGTTTACGTTGCATAATCATGGTTTTTTGGGATTTGTATACAGCCAGGACTCCAAGACCTGGACAGTAAATCGATTGTGGTTCTTAACCGAGACCTTGGCTGAAAAGTCTGTACTGCAAGACAAAATCATAACAACATCAACTACCAGCTACGACCGAAATGCAATAACGACGTACAAGGCCAACAGCCACAACTCTATTAAGTCAACAAATAGATAAGTCCAATTCGACTGCACAGGCAAACGTGTCATGCACATACAAAACCGGAATGGACAAGAGCAGACTTCGGATTGAATCAGAACACAGCACACGGACACCATCCACAACAAGTGTAACTGCATTTCGTCCGGCAGCTCCCCTTTGGTCAACCTGACATGGTTGAACCTGCAAGGACCAAGGTCCCAGTCAGCAAAACCAGCCGAATCAAAACATTCCACCTGCCTGACCATAACGCTAAGTTGGCAGAAACGTCAACTCATACGGTTGGTGGCATCCGAAACGGATTGGTCTGTCACAATGAACGAAGTCAAAGGACACATGCGCTTTAAACCATCACCTCAAGTGGCTTGGGCTGCACCACTTGCGGTTTCACTCACACACCATGTATCCGGTGTAAACCCGAAGGAATAAGACCAGTAGGCGTGTGAATGAGGCCTCTGTGTCCAGCCGGCCAATGCTGGTTAGCCAATTGAATGGCTAGCAGGAAAAGGAAACCCTTATCTCTCGGAAAATGAACAGAGAAAGGGAGACTGCAATGACAAGATCTCTACTGAGAAGAAAGATGTTTAAAATGTAATACAAAAAGTATTTCAGTATACGAGTGTATGTTACTGTCTTCTAGAGGGGATGGGGGTGAAAAACGAAATTCAGATTTAACTACGAAAAGAACAGGCAAACGGTTCATCATACAATACACCAACAAAGCTGATGATACGAATGGGCAGAAGATCGCAGACAACCAAGTTTCCGAAAAGAGGTGCGAATTATTTGTTAAACGACCATGGTCTTGGTCGATGCAATCATTACTGAAATGAGAATGGAAAAAGCTACCTGAGCTTAACGTACTTGTCGTCCCTTCGCGAACGGTCCACTATGAATAGGTTGACACACAAACAAGCAACCAAAAACGAAAGTGGCAACAGCACCCAAACAGGAATACTCAACTCGTACACACAAGCAATATGCGTTTTCCGATTTCATTTCTGTGAAAGATGACATAGCCCCCAGACGATTTTGTTATTCATAATACATGTTCAAGTTAATAAAATACAAATTTTTAACCAATGCTTCACTAGTAATTAAAGCTTATTTTTGGCACCTTCAAAATATGACCATTTAGCATAATTGTCTGGAAACGGTTGCCAGGGCCAAATTTAATGAACCCGTGCTTTGAGCTTGGTGATGAACAGACACACAATGTGATGGTTACATGACAACGATAACTAAAGAATGGCAGGATAGACTGAATATACTATTGTGTGATGAACGCTATTTAACGAACGTGAACAAATCAAACAAATCTTGGTTGCTACCAAATGAACCCCGCTTTCACGGATGATGTGTGTGCACTCAATGAAAGAGTTCAGGCAGAAAATAATGGCGCGGAAAATGGTCAGTTTGAGAACTGTATACCGATTAAAACGAACGTTGAAAACTGGGTAAAACTCATTAATTTAATTTGGCTTTTGTGCTAAGCGAGTAGGAAACAGTCCTCGAGTTCTACAACTTTACCAACCAGGTCATGCCGAATGTGGCTCTCAGATGTTTTCTGATTAACGACCTGTTGTTCGGCCTGTAAGTTGCAATTCCCACTAGAATATAGACTGAACAGGTAGTTTTATAGTTTTGTTCAAGAGACGAAATCTCGTATGTAAGCAGACGTGGTTCGCAATTGTGAAGCAATAGCTGGGTCACGGTCAACATCACTGTATTTCATCACATCTCGTTTTAGTGAAAGCACATTTTTCAAACGGCATTCTTCTCAGTCAAAATGATAGTAACATATGTTCACTGGTAAGTGTGCAAACAGTCTGGTGACATTAGTATCCGACATTAGGTTTTCATTTTTCAATTAGGTAATTATCGTCAGTTTTTAAAAATTACCATATACTTCGAGAACACCTGTTTTCTTTGTCCTCCTCTCTGTATATCATTTCTTTCTATATTCAATATCTCTCTGTCTAAAATCTTTCTGTTCTTGCACGCAAACGCCGTTGGTTTCGACTTTGACTACTCGGCTAACCACAAAAGAAGCGTTGCACCATCAGTCATTTTGGCTAATCTGTTTTGTCAGTTCTAATCCTCGAACGCTTTCTATGTCAGGACTTATTGCTGTTGTGCTCAATAACTATTAGGCAATAAAAACTGAGTTTCAACCAACACCATGCTGTTTAAAAGCTCTCCACATAACTCGATGTTGAATTAGTCCATATCACATATATTAGTGACAAATTGTCATGGATATTCATCGAAGAAGGCGATAGCAGTTTAGTTTGATTGCACCTTTTTCATTCAGCCAAGTTTCACGAAAAATCCCTCCAGAAAAATAACACAAGCGGATTTCGTTCTTGGTAAAGTTCCTCGGTAGTGCATGTCCGTAAAACAGTCGGGATTTGAAACACTGTTTATGTCCTTTTGAAGCAAACTTGCCGACCCCTGTTTCGTTGACAGCAGTTAGAGTCCGACCGAAAGTATTTGTTTGTGAATGATCCCCGGGTGCCTGATCGCCTTGACTGAAGGCAGTGTAACTGTCCTACTAATTGTAATCGACTGTCCCAAGGTACACATTTCATACTGTCTCCCATTTTTGCATAAAACTTTATTCTGAGGCCATTGTGAATCTGTTCAGTAGAAAATTCATTGTTCAAACATAATAACGTTCTTTGTCATTTTATGTGTATTCTGTGCCAGATTTTGGTACACTCACGTTGGCAGACAGGTAGTAGTCACCATATCTTACACGTATGTGGTTATATTCCAAAGAAGCCATTCGCAAGGCTTCAATCTCGGAATATTTCAGTGTCATACTAAACATATTCTAGAGGATGTCTTCCAATTTCATTCGACAGATACAAATAAAAGCAACTTTATAAAGAAGGCAACAATGTTAGTAACAAAAACGGTGTGTCGTTAACCGGGATGACGGATAAATCTTGTCACACGAACAGTTGTACTTTACAAAGAATATACAAAAGCTGATGTCTCTTAAATCGCATTTCAAGTTCTGAGTTAAATTTTACGATAATGCCATTTCATCCTATCACACGTCTTTTTGGCACAATATCACTTGCTTTTACTTTGCAACTCTGGCACACAACTCATTGATCTAATTACCAGCCAAAATTCGCACTTAGTATTGTTTGAATGAAGGATTTAGAAGATGGTATGTTTAGAGGCGTAACTATAGTATTTTTGGTTTTCACATGCACCATGTGTGCCTTAGTTCATATTGGTTCAAAAGACTGGGGAGTACAAAAAGACGACTGTCGGTATTTATCAATACATTGGTGATCGATTCAGCAGATGCTTTGATCAACTAAAACAATGCTGGACTAACATGTTAAGTTTGGTTAACATGATCAGAATAATGCTATCAAGTGGTTTTTTCGGTCTGCTCGATGACCCTGAAAGTTCAGCCTAGTAGACATATTCAAGCATTTAATTGACGGTCAGTCATTTTTTACAACGTTGCATTGTGTCATGTAGTGCGGACTAGTTGACACTAAAACACCGACGGAATAGTCATGAGGAACCGCTTCGGCCGGTATCTGCGCAAAACTAGGGTGTTTTGTGATTCTGCTGTTATATTAACGATGCATACATTTTCAGGCAACCTCTGCAAACGACTGATGGGATGTAAATTGAATGAACAACTTTCGTGCTAATGTGAGTGTCACCTGTTGATGAGAGCAGGATACCTACAAAACGTTTTTAAACATTCTGACCAGCCACAGTGTTGAAGAACTGATAGAGTTTCGTGTGGCAGAAGCCAACCTAGACTGGTCAGTGTACCGACTTCGCATGTACGCACAAATGAAGAACAAGCAAGCAACAGTTAACACACTACATACGCGCGTTAGACGCGTTTGTCCCTCGGGGTTGTTTAGTCAACAAACCTAGTGTGCTCACGACTGTTTCTGGACGATGAATACATAAAAAAGTTGGTGGATACACACAGCCCGCACCGTACAGCATCATACGCTATCAGAACGGATGACTATAAGAAGGTCTACAGACATGGCAAAGCTTCATTTATAATTACAAAATGTCTCGTGAATTCAGGTTAACGAACTTGTTGTGCACACGAAAGTAATTGTTACTAATAAGTAATTTGACAGATTTATGATTTTAGATGAAATCCAATCGTGAAAAGTCAGGGCTTCGGCTGGATTTGAACCAGCGACAGAAGCACCATGCCTTGACGCGGCAAACGCTTTACCAGCTGAGGTACGAAGCCATGCCAGGAGCTCGGAAATATCTCATGTGGTCTCGGTTACCCAATCGTCCCACTGTCTCATATGGAATCGACGAAATGATTTAAGGGATCGATTACCCCGGCAGGATTTCTGGAACGCATCATTTTGTAACCCACTAACGCCACTGTTGGGCATGGGAATGTGAAATTTCCGAGCTGTTGGCATGGCTTCGTAGCTCAGCTGGTAGAGCGCTTGATACGTTGGGGCATGTTGTTTCTGTCGCTGGCTCGAATCCAACCGAAGCTCTGACTTTGCAAATTCGGGTCTGATCTAAAAGTTGTTTTAACCCACAGACAAGCTTTATCTCTGCTCTACGAAGAACAACTCATTCGTGCTAAACGGTATAGCCGTTATCATACTGTACGTGATTACAAGCTAAGTTACATTAATAAAACTGTGGGTGCTTGCACTCAAAAAGTAAAGAAACATTTTTAAAAATTGATTTGGAACATGATTGTGCAGTCTAATCCCTTCGTCTTAGGTCCGAACAACCTATCCTGCTTTTGCAATCATTGGGTATGTAGCGATCACAGATAATCGAGTTAATCTGAACGTGTCATTCATGTTCATAACTTGCTACACTAATTCACAGTTCCTACGTTTTGCTGAAACACTCACGATTAACGGCCAGGTGTAGTTAATGGTCGAGTGGTCTGCAAGTTGACAGATAATACTTTTCAACTCTACTTAGTATAACGACCTTAGCTCGTTCAGACTGTTGCCGCCTGGCTAGCATACCATTTCCCTAACGGCCGGAGCTTGTGCTACACAGTGTGCGATGTGGAAAATACTCCGTCGGCTAGTAGACTAAGTAATTCTATCAGCATCAACTGAGCCGTTATTTATTTTCGTTTACAGATTGTGGCGCTGACCACATAATTGCTTGATGTGATAGAATAGATGGTGAGGATTACGCTGTTTAAAACCCAGACTTTTAGCCATAGACCAAACAGGTCCGCTGGACACTTGCCAAGTGGAGTAAGGTCGAACGCATACACGCCTCATAAATTTTATCATAATTCAGTAAATGATCGTACTTACTACTTCGAAAATAAAGGATGTTTGTGAATACGCCGCGTACCTTTGATTCTTTCACCGACATCTAGTCACCAGTTTTATAAATTGATGAGATGACAGTGAACCGTTAGTTGGAATGACCAACAACGGAAACAGATCCAGAACTGACTCAAGTTGCACTTCGGAGTTGTCACGTACACCTGTAAATGGACTGGCATGGTTTGTTGTGAAAGAAAGAACCAAAACCTTATAGCCTTTCAAAAGGTCCACTTCGAGTTCTGCAAGGTGTACAAAATATAAACTAACCTTATGTTTCATAGGATGCAAAAACGGACACCCATATCAAACGTAACTTGAAGTATATGTCGCTGAAAATGCTTACCTATAGATGCGTATACTTCAGTCGTTGCGGGTCTACAGCGATTTCAACGAGTGAACAAATTTTAGTGAAATTCCACTGTTAGCTTAAAAGAAGAGCACAGATGATCCATTAGCTGTAACAGTGAAAAACGCACAGTGGGCAAACCGGCGACAGGTCAGACACTCACTCGACAATTCAATTGTAGGCTCTCTCGGTGTTTCAGAAGCTGTCCCAGTATCTTTTTCAAAGATGTACAGGACTGTGATCAGTGTCCATCACGAGACATCTCTTCAGTTTCTTACGTGGGGTGGAATAATTTAACTGGTTTAGATAAAAACACTTCACTTTTTCATACAAATGACCAAGGAAATAAAGCTTGTACTTGAAGCCTTATTATGTAGAATGCTTTTACCCCTAAAGCTAACTGAATTTCCATGTTAGTATTATGGAGACTTCCATACTATGCTCACTGTTCACGACTGACTGGGAAAATGTAAGCCAGTCAAATTGTGCCGTCAAGTTTTCAGACTCTGTCAAGTCGTCGTGACGAAATGTGAATTCACTGACCAACACTTTTGTATGTAGTTTCACAGCCACGTGCAGTCACAACCTAAGTAAGAGGACACTTGAATATTTAATGACAAATCGTCTATTCTGTCTCTTTCGCTTAAACCGGCAAGTTAACCTTACGGTTCATGCAGACAGTATGTGTAAGCTAACCCCCCCTCCATTAATCTACAGTGGCTGTCATATCCAATTTTTGGGGGGCGGTCGACGTGTGTTTTTAATTTCTTTGAATTGGCAGAAATTCACATCTCACGAACCTGAGCTGCATCTTCCCAACAGCAGATCAAACCTCACTTAGACGTGTATTTGCTACGATGGGGAAAACATTACTGTCAGAGCTGTCCGACAAGTGGTTTTGTAGACTGTGATCATTACCAACAGACAGTTTTACATTTGTGGGAGGTTGAGCTATGGGCTACAAACAGAACGAAATTGGTATGAATGAAGACAAGACGTGTGCTTATATATTGCCACCTCAAAGTTAATGGCACTCTTCCACTAGTAGCTGGCGCTGAGAGGATTAACTTTTGTCTGTGGTCGAGTTGGAAAAAGTGATCTCAGTGCAATCTCATTTGTTGTCCAAATGGTCTGAACTTGATAGGTGCATATTGTTAGATGCAAACAACTGGGAAATCAGATCAGCATTATCGGTGAGTTTCTATCTGACGTAAAGCAAATCATTCGGCTGCTTCTTTTCTGGAGTAAGACGACCAGGCGGTACGTTAATTCTAAACATTTGCCTAATCTCAGAAAAACAGAACTAAAGAATAACTTAGAGTTCCTGCTAGTGTCTGTAGATATGACAAATTCGTTTTGGTCCATAATGAGAAGTTGTGACCGAAACGAAGCTCTGAATGCGCATGGTTGACCTTTAACTTGTATCCACTTGCGTGATGTTTTTCTGTATCATTCACTAAATTGTGCTTCTCACTCCAGCTGGCCCAAAAGACTTAACTCCACCATCATCGGACTCAAGAGTATACAACTAGCGAATAATTGTATTGTTAATGTTGACTAGTATTTACCGTTTGTCCAATGACCTCGTTTCTCCTTAATAAGTCTGATCATTTTCTCGATCTTACTCTACAAATTTCCACATATAATTTTACCGGCCTGAAGATGAATTATGGAAAACATGTTCGTCCAAAAATGTTCATTCTGCTTATCGCAATGGGCATATCAAAAACGTTTGCCTTAAGAATCCCAATAAATTCAACTTCGCTGAGTTTTTAAAATTTATGTGGATGAGGCATCTGTGAGATTTTTGTATGGTTTAACCGTTTCCAATGGATTGCTGAATAGGGTGTTCAATGACTTTTCTTTAACTAGGAAAAAGCAGGAAAGTTAAACAAACATAAACTTGATTAAAACAGTCAGCTGAGGATTCATCTTCAAAATTTGTTTCTCGTTATTAGGCTCCCCTATGAAGGGATCACGAAAAGAAGACTCGAATCTATCGGTGAGTGCTCACAGATTCTTTAAATGGTAATGTGCTAATCGTGCAACTCATTCTGTACACATAATTCCCGTCACAACCTTGTTGAAACCCCGATGTTGTATGACATCCAGGTATTGTTTACAATTGAATGGACGCACTGAACGTATGATAATTTCTAAGTGAAATCCGCCGAAGAAGTTTGTCGACTGACAAGGGGGTTTACGTTCTCGTTTGACAGTGATTTAATAAATTCGAGCACACCTGAAGTTTGGTGACGTCTTTCAAATTTGAGGGACGGCCACTGATGCCAGAGTTTGACTAATGTTTCATGTTTACTATAGCTAATCCTTGTCCGAACAATGTTTATTATACGCCCAAGTACTTTTTAATTAATTGTCTTCATAACTACCAAAAATATTTTCCTAGCAGGTAGATTCAAACCATGAAAAACACAACTTATTTCGGAAACTTTTCAGATAACTCTACTATCACTTACGGGATAATCCTTACTAATATGTGCATAATAGTGATTGTGTCCTATGGGGGTGAACTCAGTCCTATTAGGACATATGTTTGACAGGACAAGTAGTTTACAATTAATGTAATCTTCGACCAAACAACGGGGAACATTTGAGCCATTGTTTAAAATCCAAACGCGTGTTAAAATACATTGACTTAGAGTCTTTACAGAGTTAAATAACAATATTGTGAATAACCATAGTCTTTTGTTTACGAAAAATGACGGATTGAGAGAAACAATCTACACAAACAAAGGCCGCTGATGATCCAGTGTGAAACTCAAAATCCTTCTTCTAAATCTCACGAATGGTCAAGCAAAAAGTTTTATGACGACAGGAGTGTTATTGTTATCATAGGTCCGTACAATGGTATTTCATAGAGCCGATCAATACGGTTGTATTAGGAATGTGTAAGAACGAGCAACATAACCTACTATTGTGTTTGACGACTATACCTCACAACAGAATGAGCCTACGTAGGTGTTACTGAACGCAAAATCGGAGCAAAATATCTTTCAGTAGAACACTATTGAAGTACAGCATTCAGTTACACATTGAAATATGTGAGAAATGACCGCGCAAGTGGGCTATTTACTAACGCTGGAGGCCAATGAGTTAGACATCGATATAAGACGATGCAAGCACTAGTATTCGTGTTATCTGCCGATTGTTTGACGCAATATTGATTTTTACCGCACTATATATCAACGAGTGCAACCTTTAGCTAAAATAAACGTTAAATATTCCGGTAGTATCTCAGTGTTTGATTAGGCAGTGTCAGATATGTTTCACCTACTCAAGACATAGCATAATCGCAGACAGCATACCAGTAAGTATACGTTGACTGACTCCATAAATTTTCTTGGTCTTCAGCAAGCATGTCGCGTTCCCTGTCTTTTCAAACACTTAACTCCTCTGTGCTATAAACCCTAACCAACGGGTAGTTTTATTGCGTATACTTTAGAACTTTGGAGGAGATTACGAAAAGGAATTATTTTCACGTGGTAACTGAAACGAAGTCTTATATTTTGTTAGTTCTGTCAAAGCTGTTGAACAAATATAGGAAAAAAGTTAGTTTAATTCAATCATTCATGCCTCCTAACAAATATTTAAAACGAACATCTATGTACAAGTTTCAGATGTAAGTACGTCTGTTCGGAACACCCGACTGGCATAGTTTTGAACAAAATTTTGTCATCCTTGTTTACTACACCCACGAATTGCAACTGGGAACCGAGCATTTGATACTGATTGTGTCATCAAGAAGATCCTTTTCGGATGTCTAAAACGACCAAGAAAAAGCACTGAATCTGTTCACAGTACTGAAGCCAATGAAAACCGATGTAAAAGAGCCAGCCGGAGTTTGTATCGGCTTGTTTTTTCCGTGCAGAGTTATTTTTGCCTATCTGACAACTTGACACTCACAAACATTCTCGGTCCACTAGATCTTAAAAACAGTGGGCTATCTACTATATTTTTAAACTTTAGAATTATAAATGGCCTGGTTTGCTTGTAGCCCACAAGTGAAACAGTGACCTAAATAGCATAGTTTACCATCGATAAACCAAACTACCCTTAGGATGTTGGGCACAACACATGGGTTTCAATGCTGTTTGCTTCCAGTCTTGCCTGTCGCAGTGAGGCCCAAATGAGTTTGCTACAGAGATTAACAATAAAAGTTCAAATCTAAACATTTGATTTCAAGGCAGTAATACAGAAATAGCTACCTTTTGGGTCAGTAATATGCAAAACCTCCAGTTATTGTACACTACACTCAAACGGAGCCATTATGGTTAACAGGTTGAATCTTGAGTGATTAAAGTAGTACAACTTGGAGTAAAACTTCACTACATCTGCTTGGTTACAGTATGAGTTACGCCCATTCGTAAGTTTCCCTCACGTGTTGCTCACAGATACCATGAATTCATCTTACGAAATGATAAGAGTTGTTCGGAGTTGAACAGTACACAAAATAATTTGAAGAGTTCTTATCGAAATTAATTAACCAGCTGACCCATTTGAAGTGGAGGCACGAAAATTAAGTTTCACTCTCTGACTGATATTCATACGTTTTCCGTTCTGAAGTGGTAATCACTTGTGTGAAGGCAAGTTTTTAAACCCTGGTTACGCTGTTAGTTTGCCCATATCAAAGCTAAACTCTGATCCACTGGTTCTTTTTCAATGAGCTGGTCCTTCGTGGTCATGCGTGAGTCCGTAACTATAAGGTTTTCAGTCGTTTCATAGTGTTTGTGACAAATAATAGTAACAGCTGACTAGATGTTGAAGTTGACCAGGCAGTCAATTTTATACACTGGAATGGAGACTATGTTCAAGGATGATGAACGAATCTTGGTTTACACAGTGGTCACAAATGAAAATGAAAATACTTCACTATAATAATTGATGAGTAATCGAAACACGATCGTCACAAGTGAAACGTGTTATAACTTCCTCGGATACGACATGAAACATAGACTACACTATTGGGTAAAAGTGATAATCCGATTGACTTGTTGACAGTGACATTTTGAAAGCCTGTCACTAGACATCGCGTCTTCACAAATCCCGTGGTTAGGTAACATTATGCAGTGCTTCCGACTCATTTCTACGAGCAATTAAAGTGTGTCACTTAGTTCATTTAGTTAATCTGGAAAATTAGACCAAGGTCAATATCGGGACGGCCAGTTCACTTGGCTAACCAACGCACTCTTGTCTGACACTGGAGTCGTAAGTATTTGGATGTTGGCTTGATGGAGGGCGACCATGTCATCGGTTAATTGATTGAGATGGTCAAAGTGAACACTATTTTCAGTGGTTAGTTTGAATAAGATTATCTAAAGATTGATACAACTCAGCTTAATCTCGCGCTAAATTCGCAAAAATGTTCTGCATATACGGCAACCCGGTTGTATCCCCTATCAACCGCTTTGTGATTCGGAAAGAATATATCCTGGGGTCACATTTTCACAGATTGACCAATGCACGTTTCAACACTTTTAACGTGACCATGTACAATGCAAACCTTACACATAACACGGAGCAACAGTGTACAGTCCTAAACTACGATCACCAGCTCACATCGTGCACTTGTAAAACCATTAGGAGATTGTGTGGAAGCATGACATCGATTGTGTATCCTGTGAAAGATGACGGTAACTACGGCAAACGAATGAAACAACTCTTGATCCACAAGGAGACAGTATGCTTGCCACAATCGTTAAGCAGTCCGTCTAGAAAGTTTACGGGTCACTGTGTAGAGTTACTTGACCTACTTCACTGTTAAGTAAGTTGGCCAATACCAAACCTGTTTAACCCAAAGGGTTTCATATGAGAACCGGTACTGTTGTACTTTAGATTATCGTTCACATCCACAAGAACTGATGCTCAGCTCTTCGCACGAACAAAATTAGTTAGTAATTGGAGGTAAGACGGACTAATCAGTACCCAACGGATGGGCTTTGACGATTAATTACAGTTCTTCACAATCCGGCGAGCACAATTTTAGAAGCAATCCACGGCGCCTAGTATGCATTTACATATCATAAGTGTAACAATAACTTTTTCCCATACGGAACGGTTATTAAGTATTAGAAGTAAATAGACGCATCAATATTGTAAATGAGTTATAAAAGATTTACCTCCTAAGACAACTTCTGATAAGAATGGTTGTTTTGACTCATATCGAAGATCCTATACTGTAATTCAGTATGCTCCTCTCCAAGTACTCCAGGTTATGTAAGTATAGAATACACTAGTATCGACGTAGAGCAGCGTTTGCTTCAGCCTTTGTGCAGTATATTCTGATATTTTTGTGCAGTTTATTATTCTGCGATGGTTTTCAGTTGAGTTTACGTCTAGTATAAACAGACTGGCCTGTCAAGTACGTGTACTTTGCGATGACGATAAGAATTCCCTAACACAGTCCACTTACATGGGAAATTACCTCAATGGAAACGAATCGGTTTACGCAGTTGACCTTATGATGAGCGATAAAACTCTTTCTAACTTAATGGTCAGAACTGGGAGTTTGCTTCTCATTTATAATCAGTTCACTCACGACTTTAGCCTTGAAGGCAAGCACACCAACGTCGACGGAATATTATCCGGGTTCTGATCGAATCACAACCTTTTGTATGTATTTCAATATCTATCCTATTTATCAGCTTAGCCCAGAAACAAGATGCAGTCGTCATTAAATTTCATAACGTCCCACCGGGACATCCACAAGACTGTGCCCATCACGAGCGACACGAAATTATGGATTCTCACTTTTCCCTGGCCACGGACAAGGAGTTTGAAATGGCGATTATATTTCTTGTTTCTCGGTGTGAGGGTCAGCATCAAAAAACAACATAATCACGATGTTGACTTTGTTCTTGGTCGAATAAAACTGACTTTCTCATTTATCGGTTGTCCGATTACGGACAGCATTGCAAACAGCTCGTAGTGGTTCTAACCGAAACAACCAGTACAAACCCAGCGGTTGTCTTGTTGGATTCCTATAGTTTTATTGTTGAAGTTAGGTAACCTCTTGTTATGTTGCCCTGAACTTGTGGGAGTGATCCGTTTAAAAATTACAGAGGACAAATTTTCAATTTCGAAGTCAGTCAGTAATTACTCATGGGCTCCGTGTGGTCTACTAACATGTCAGTTTTAGACTTTTAGTGCTTCATCTTCTTCCTTACTTAGTTTTGTGAATTGTGGCGAATTCAATTCACTATCACCGGTCATATCCCCTATACTATTCACGTGATCATGTCCGAAGTGTTTGCGTGTACTTTCGCAGATTGCAATTAGTTATTGGTCACTGCAATTTATCACCCAGATTTTCGTATGTGCTGTGTCTCGAGTGTTGACATAACTTGTGCATTTGGGTGGTCTTATCATATTGTTACAATCGGTTTCGCACTGCTCATTGGTAGGTTATACTGAGCAAATAGCTTTACAAAATAATTCGCTATGACTACCAGTAGTGGACAATAAAAATGAGTACCTCGATTAGTATTGTTTCAGTAATATTTTTTGTTGCGCAATCTGTCGGATAATCTTATAAGTTGATCGCGAAGTGATTACCACGGTGGTTCTTCAGGGCGGTATACAATTCATGCTTCTGCATATGTCTGACATTGTTTCAGAAACGAATATAACAGTTTAGTGTCAGTATTCAAGTCTGTATGATGACAAATATCGCACGTATTCCGGGCCAATTTTGAAAGGGTTGGAATAGTCCTGTCGCCATTCGGCTTTCTCACCAACTATGTTTGAAGCCCCTCATCTCAAAACGAAAGTTCACTTTGTAGTTTATCTTATTGCCTAGGCAAGTAATGGTGCTCCCTAGTGAGCACTCACGGTGCTCGTCACAAGTTTTGTTTACTGAACCAACTATCGGATGAAACTGTGGACACCATTATATCATTTGTATGTGATTACAACAGTTCATACAGTTCAAGAAGCCTCTTTAGTTAGTTACAACAGTTTACAGCTGAAAGTTTTGCTACGCCTTGCTAATATGCAGGACTTTCAAACTAACACCGGGCTTAAAGGAACAATCTGAATTTCCTCATCGTCGTACATTAAACTAAATTGTTTGTGTCGATGGGAATAATTCCAATCACAAACGGAATGCTCGCCTGACTGCTTGTCATCGTATCGAACCTTAAAGCACTTCACGCCACACACCGTCATCGCCAACTCTACGAGAAAGTAGGTCATTTCGTATGTGTTTGCCATACACATACATGGTGTCTGATAGTGGTTTTTGTAGGCCATTGCCGCCATATCTCTATCCAATATGACTTTAATGATATCGTTGACTTACCACCCAGAAGATACCATTCTCTCTGGTGAACTCAGATGATTTTAATCTACTTCTTGTAAGCCATTACTGGATAACGCTGTCAACGAAGTATAACACAGCTCTTCACATTACTTCTGTATGAAACACTTGACAAGTCTGACATTTCAAACATGTGTTCGTGTCTTTGACAGTTGTTCAAACGGTCCTGTGCATATTCTAGAAATAGTTTTCATAATAAAACTAGTGAAAAACACAGCAAAATTTTTTTTAATGATGCACGTCTCAGGCACTTACGGTAACTCAAGAAGTGTTGGTCATAGATGTTTTGCATATTAACCGGACTTTAATTGATGCACTCAGAACGCGGTACGTCAGATGGCCGTTTTCCATATGAAGAAATTCGTAAAATACAGCAATATAAAGCAACAAAACTGAAAGCCGTGGCGTTTGCTATTTTACAACTGAAGCCAATATTCTTTTCAAAACTGAAAGCGTTTCACATTTAATGCAGCGTACAAATAACAAGGGAATTTAAAAATCAAAATGGGCGTTGTCGCAAATGAAAACCGTTTGATAAAATAACGTGATATATGCGACAGTGCATCCAAGAATTGAGCTGATTAATAAAAGTTATATGAAAGAGATAATCACCCTATCGTTTCCATAAGGACGACTTTACACGAATTGAAAATGTTTTTCTCACTCCGACATGAAAACTCTCTTAGATCAGGGTTCTGTGTGATAGCCGTGCTTCAAAGCGTATGCTTTCAATCCCTACTACATGATGATGAAAATCATCTGCAGATCAGCCGAACAAATTCATACATTAAGAAACTTTACCATTGACAATACTTTGATTGAATTTTCGAGTTCGCCTTCAAAAATGGGTGATCGTGTCAAAACTGGGATAGGTGTATAGAGCTGATGCTTTCGTTCACAACTAAAAGTTAGGATCAGTCGAACTAGCCGGAAACATTCACACGGTATACGCTGCGGACATTAATCTATTAACATACGGGTGGTTGCACACTTTCCGGATGGAGAAGCAACCTAAGACACTGCCCAACTGAGTTCTGTCAATCAGGTTTTGTCGTTTAAAGTGAACATACTTTGTTAGTTAAAACTTATACTTGGAACAGTGGCTAGATAGAACCTTTTATTTTTGACTGCAAACAGTATGATGTTTTGGTTCACTTACTTGTATAACGTACTTTCTGTATCGACCTGACTTTTTCCTGACTGTGGACGTCACTATCAGCGACCAGTAATAACTACCACAATGAAGCATCATGTGTTGTGAGGGTGAATGTGCAAAACTTGCAACTGATAGTCGACTTTTGACAGCCGGCCTATTCAGCTAAGAACCAGTCATCTCTCAATCTATCAGTGCTAGCCATATGTTTTAATAACTCCTGCAATGCAGCTCAATCTCCACATATTCCATTTCGCTTAAAAACCATCGATTTTTGCTTCAAGCTAGACACAAGCTTACAACTGATTACTGTGTGCGTAAAATGAAGTAGCGTCTTGATATGTCTAGGCAGTCTGCTTGATTTCAAGGAGTTCAAATACACCGACAGGAGAGGCTGTTTCAATTTGACCAGTACGTTAGAACTCACTTTTAATAATGGATTTTATGTGTGTGTGATTCCGGACTGAGTCACGGTGACATTTAACAACCACTGTAGGCGACTGCTAGGTTTACGAATCGATACAAATGTTCTACCGGAATTTATGCACCTGAGGTCTATCAGAGTCAAAAGACTGTCTTGGTCAACCCTTGATGTTTCTGTAAGGGATAACGTCAAGCAAATACAATAGTGAATGGAAATAAACGTACATTCGAGGTGGTTCATCTGAGGAAAATAGTCCGCGGACACGTAGCGTCGTAATAATAAAATACAGTAATATGCTCAGCGATTCAAGTATGTTGCAGTTGATAGGTAAACGTTGGTCAAATGAGGAGAGGGTGAAATAAATAAACATGTCAACGAAAGTTACAACCACCATCTTCAAACTCACAGTTTGGGCATCATCATCATCATCATAGACAGCAATACATCAGTGGTTCACACTAATGCTTAACTGCCACACAACCATGAAGAAGAAGAAACAAACCCTGTTTAGG